>JAGVSP010001355.1:0-43601 GCA_022494985.1 Micrasema minimum | reverse complement strand
TTCGGATCAAAAAAAACGAGAAAATTCATTTTTGTAAAGGTTTTTAAAAAATTCCCATGCTACGGAGACGCCCCCGTTTGCCTTTCATACAAAATCCATTACAAAAAATATTTTTATAATTAGTGTATCTTGTTATTAATCATCAGATTATAAACGGATGTTGCACCTGACCTTGTAATTTTTCTGATGCAATGCACAATAAAATTTCCGCACATTGGACACCTTTTAAAACTATATAAAACTAAATTATTTTACTTTACTTACAGTTTTGGCGTATTTTCGATATTTAAAGCGGTAATTAATAATCCCGATCGATAACTTTTAACTGATGTTCCATTGTGATCGCGAATAGTCATCTGTGATTGAGCTACAGAACCATCGTAAAATACCTTTCTTAATTACAATTTGACGTCTCAACAGAGACGAGAAATTTGGAAGGGAATATGGATATCTAGACGTTTACAGGGCTTATGACCTGTCATTGGCTGTATTACAACATTCCCCATTTCACCTAGTATTTGATATCCATATCTTTTTATTGGTAATTCTTATCGCAGCCGCGCATTCTGCTCTTATTTCGACAAAGTGCACCTATCATGCATAGTTTATCCACACATTTGGCAGAGAGATCGCATATCAGCAGCATTCAATCTACTTTCATCCTTTATTTTTAATTGTCATTATGATGAACTGCTAATTTGGCATTATTATATATTAGGTGACCTGGACTGACCTTCTTCTGCCCTATCTGATAAGTGAGGCGATGAGTTGGATTGTTTGCAGATAATCAATCTCGAATCGTGGTTTAGTGGTAGATTCGGGGATTCTAGATTAGAGTCTCTAGGTTCGAATCCCAATACAGCACAACTTGTTTCCTGCTTTCTAGCACAGTTATTTCCGACTATTTGAAAGCAGCCCCAAAATATCATAACTAACTAACTAACTAACCATCACGCCATTTCCCCGTAGGGGTAGGCAGAGAGGATAGAACGCCATACCAATCTGTCCTGACAGACTTCCTTTGCTTCCTCTACATTCATACATCTTCTCATGCACATACGCCGATTATTCCGACTTTTCTCATGTCCACTTTCGAGTACTTGTCGTACTTGATCATGCCAGGTTGTCTTTCTCGGCCTTCCCCGGCTGCTAAATCCAGGCACGCTCGCGTTTAAACTTCTTTTAGCCGTTATTTCATCACTCTTTCGTAATTTTGTCGATAGTGCTAATTTTGTCGATAATGCTAATTTTGTCGATAATGTATATCATAAGAATTCAAATGTTTCTTTTTTATTTAAAAAAAAATACAAAAACATTTTTACCACGCATTCGCCTGAGAGATCGCATTGCAATTCAATCTAATTTCATGCTGTTTTTCCAACTCCATGCTTCGCTTCCATACAAAACATAATTTGCAGTGTGCGGAGTGGAACAGTGTGGAATTAAAAAAAAAAAATTGTTACGTAAAATCTGTCGCCGAGCGCGAATAATAATAAATTATTCTCGACGAAAAAACCTTCGCGCGACCTTCGAAACCCATGTTATTGTTCCTGGCCAAGTGCCTCTCAAACTGTGGGAGGTCAACAATTACAGAGAAGTGACTTTCCATACTTGATAAATACTACCGTGTCTGTAGCTCAATCACAGATAACAATCGACGTAGTTAAAAACGTGCTAATCCCGTGCTAACGCTAACGATTTGAGCGATCACAATGACATACCGTTCAATACCGCGATCGCCGAGCCGAGCATTGACGATCTGAGCCGAGCGGAGCCGATGCGCGCGATATCGCGGCCGTACGTCAAACGTCAAATCATCGCGCTTGTCGGATTTTTTTATTATGTCGACTGCTTTTCTCAATATTTGGCTTGCCGAAAACCGGCTAAATTACAATAAAGATTGAATGAAGATTTGTGCGAATAAGATATATCTCGGGAAATGGCTCGCGACTAGTATGCGCTCGTTTAATAATCCCGATCGATAACTTTTAACGCGTGTTCCATTGTGATCGCGAAAACGTTAAACATCCATGGGTAAGAAATCGTTATCACGTCGCTTATTACCGAGTCGGTACTGATCTGTGATCGAGCAACTGAGGTGTCTAGTTACCCACAACATCATCACTAGACATCTACGCCACACCTATCGTGTGCTGATAGCGGAATTTGATGATAATTGGATAATAATTCCATTAAAATTTTCTAAAAATATGCGCTTCCTAGGGTTAATTTCATAACATCATCATCATCATACCATATCCGCTCCCTTTGTGGAGCATATAGAATCCACAAACCGCCTCCAGGCCAAGCGATCGGCCGCCAGCTCCCGTGCATCCTCCCAAGTCAAGTCCACGTCCCGCAGCTCTGACGCAAACTGCCGACGAATTGTCAACAGTGGACGACCAGGACGCCGAGAACCTGACGCCTTGTAGAATGGGCAAGCGTGGTGGCGGCTCTCGGGAGGCGTGCGTAGTATATGGGGAAACGCCTTCGCCGATGACAGTAGATACCAAGGTTGGGTTGCCTCACCTCTGTGTTCCTTACAAAGTCAAACCACCGCACACCTAATATTCTCCTAAGACAGCTATTCTCTGCAGTGAGAAGTCTGGTATGTTGGGCCATGGTTAGGTGCCACGATTCGCAGCCATACAGGAGAACAGGTGTGATGCAGGAGTTATAAAGCCCTGTGAACGCCTAGATAATCCACATTCGTTTTCAGAGTTTTAGTTACCCGTAGTAATGCACTATTTTACTGTAGCCAATCATCGACCAATTACAGTGCTAACTCACCGATACGAAGAATTAACAAGTATACTAACAATATTGATGTTTTCAACACAAATCTAGTGCATTTTAGGGAACAGTGTCTGGATGCCATCTCTGCAATCATTTAAAAATGTCTAATGCCCACTTTATATGAGACAGTTTCTTGTTCAGAAAACTACACAGTTTCTTGTTCAGAAAACTGTGCAGTCTGTCAAACTTCTGTCAAAAGACACGCTAAATATGTGTATTTTTGAAACGCGATTGTAAGTTATTATCGTATGTTTGCTCTCAGGAAATTGTATATTTAGCTAATAATGTAAATATGTTATTTGTTTTTTTACGTATTTAAAAGCATACAATAAACCAATGCCTACTTAAACGTTTACATAAAAAAAACATTGACTGTCATGTCAGCTTAAATTTGACACTAGCACACAGTTTTTCATGCAGTTTTAGCTTTATACGGGACCGTTTTCAGACTGCACAGAAAACTGTGTAGTAAACTGTCCCATACATAGCGGGCTTAAGTTAAAGCCCTATGGGCGTAAAAAACAACAATAAAATAAATAAATATCTATAAATAAAATGATTATTATGTCTGTACGTACCACCGTTGAGGCAGTTCTGTACCGCAGCATCACACACCCATCTCGGAACTGAACGTGTGCCCGTTCCGTGGACTCAATACTATTCTGGGTTATCGAACTAAGCCACTGGGCCACCAAGCTATACTATCTTCATACACCTTACTCTTAATAGTCTTTACTGGTAGATGCGGGCGGAGAAATCGATACTTTGTATGTTAAGGATGCGAATCCTTGGAGATGTGTTTATGTTTCGAACTACGGACTTAATGATTCTTTTAGATTGTAAATTAAATGAGGGAATCCACTGTTTTCTAAAGTAATTTTTTTCTATAAAACTTACTATTTAACTAAACAAAAAATATATATTTAATATTTTTTTATAAGTTATTGATGAAGATACGATTTTTTAAGTTGCACATTTCAAATACCGCGCTAAATACCAACTATGTACTAACTGCGTCATTTTTGCAGGAGTGACGTCATAAAACGGGTTGTTTAAGGCCATGGTATTCTCTCAGCCAGTAACAAAACTGTCAAAAATCTATGCAAACTGACGCGGGAATCACAGATAAAATATACCGTCGACTCAACTGTCATATAATGTTAACAGCTGTTCTAGGTAGACTGAATGGCGGCCATCTTTTTTGCAATAGAAGCTTGTATGTAGATTGTATTCCATATTAAAATGCCATGGAACGCGGCTACGGGGGTTTTAAAAAACGGAAACCGGAAACACTACACTTAGATACAAGGAGTGACGTCATTGTTTAAGATTTTGAAATGAATGCTATTTTCAACATTTTTTATTAATTTTTGCGTGCGTTTTTGGGATATTTCATCCCACTTCAAAAATTTTTAAATATTCGCGTCTACACGAAAGCATTTTTAAAATTCAATTCCGGGTAGCAGTGGATTTCCTCATTATAACAATCACATAGAAACAATAGTTAACAAAGCTTACAAAATGATAGGATTTATTATGCGGTTGTACAAATCATTTAAAAACATAAAGATTAATTAATGGCTGAAGTTTAATCACAGTTCTATAAGCAGTATAACGGGAATTTGCCTGGATGTAGAAGCCGAGAAAGGCCGAGAAAGACAACCTGGGCATGACCAAGTACGTCAAGTACTTGAATGTGGACATGTGAAAAGTCGGAATAATCGGCGTATGTGCATGAGAAGATGTATGAATGTAGAGGAAGCAAAGGAAGTCTGTCAAGACAGAGTGGTGTGGCGTTCTCTTCTCTCTGCCTACCCCTTCGGGGAAATGGCGTAATGGTTAGTTAGTTAGTTAGTTTTTAGATATCAATAGTTTGTATCGTCTTATTTTTTTAAGGGAGGTATATAAATGATTTAAAAATGAAGACGATGCAATCACGCGTTTGGTCGATATCTAAAATGTGTCAAAAAATCGTTGCTCTAATGTTGAATTCCAGGGAGGAAATCGAGGATTACGTTTGTATGGGAGAGCGGCCACGAGTCACGTGGTGTGGTATGCTCTTAATGGGTGATACATGGACCAGGTGTGTGGGTGCTCAGCCCAATATTCGGCTACAATTATTTGTATAACTAACTTTGACTTGCTATGACACCTAACCAGGGCCCAAGATAGCAGACTTCTGAGTGCAGAGAATAGCTGTCTTAGGAGAATATTAGGTGTGCGGTGGTTTGACTTTGTAAGGAACACAGAGGTGAGGCAACCCAACCTGCGGTATCTACTGTCATCCGGCGAAGGCGTTTTCCCATATACTACGCACGCCTCCCGAGAGCCGCCACCATGCTTGCCTATTTTACAAAGCATCAGGTTCTCGGCGTCCTGGTCGTCCACTGTTGACAATCCGTCGGCAGTTTGCGTCGGAGCTGCGGGACGTTGACCTGACCTGGGGGAATGCGCGGGAACTGGCGGCCGATCGTTTGGCCTGGAGGCAGTTTGCGGAATCCATATGCTCCTGATATGATGATGATATTATAAATATATGCTGGTAAATATTTTTTTCCCGAAGAAAGAACTGTGGTATGCCTACGAATAAATGGCTTAAATTATTGTATATTTTGAATGAGTCCAATCCCTTGTCGACAAATACTGAGATTAATGACATCTAATCAGAAGTAGACAAGCTCTTGAAACAAACATGGATTATCTAGGCCCTACCGTTTCTTTTTTCAGTCCAGCCAACTCTACCGATTTTTTCAACAAGCTAAACCGCAATTTAACGATTGTCAGTGTGATAAAAATACGGATGAATTTACGTTATGTACGCGAACAAATGCTTTCATTGTGCCCCTACCACTGTCTCGGCTTATGTATTATAATTGTCATTGTTTCCATCACCCAAACCAACCAGAGTCGGCCCAAATTAACAGTGGTAGGGATGTTAGTTTCTACCCCGATCATTATTTATTAGTAATTACAACCACCCGTGTGGAGACCGGTATCCCGCCTCGCCAGGCCCCCCATCCCAGACATTCACCCGAGCGCAGGACTAGCGATCTGTCATACTTGACGTATTACTAAAGTGCTTTTATTTTGTTACAGATAACGCAGCAAGATTGATGTCAGCAAAGCTTCAAGTTGCGCCAAATTAGAGGAAGAAAAAAAATATGATCATAAGAAACGTAAGTTACTTCTAATTTCGAAATTAGGATGCCTATAGCCCCTGAAAACGATACCCATCTTCATTTTACAAAAAAAAGTTGCGTCCGCCATCTTGCATAATACTACTCTTTCCCTTATCCGCAACCAATGGTGCATTGGTACACCAAGTGCAGTGTATCATTATCATTTTATTCATGAAGATAGGATGATCGATCTTACGCTTCAGTACCAGTTCAAGGTATCACACATAAAATATTAACATGAAAATCACATGCAAATAAATATTTCATGTTGACCCCCTACGGGAGTCGAACCCGCGACCTCAAGCACGGTAGCCAAATGCACTACCACTTTGCAACGCGGCGGACACTATTACTTCCACTCTCATTTATTCTCACCCAATGGTGCATGGGCACTGAATTGGTACACCAAATGCAGTGAATTTTGATAATTTGGTATATTATGAAGGTAAGACGATCAGACTCTAACTTCAGCGCCTAAACGGAAGTTTATCATAATAATCAATATTTTATGTATCCGCTTCGTGGTGTAGCGGTGGCGCGTTAGGCTGCTATGCAAGAGAACGCGGGCTCGATTCCCAAAGGGGCTCAAAATTAAATATTTATTTGAATATTTATTTTCTTAATAAAGAACACTAAAAAAAAAAAAAAAAAAAATGTAATTTTAACATAAAAATGCTATCGATGACGTCACCAATGTCATTTCGTCTACAAACCATGTTTTTCTTCTTGTGTGCTGCTGCTGTCTCCTTTCTACTCGGACGCATCGGCCGATGGAGTGGAAGAGAGATAGATGCGTCACAAACCGAACGCTTAGGCCGATCGTGCCTCTCTATCGCTTGCTCCGCGCTCTCGCTTGCACACTCGGCTCAGGCGGAACGTGACAATGAGTCATGCTTTTTCGTGTGTGTTCATCGATTTATTAGACGTTATCACGTCAAAAAAGTAAAATGGTGTCGGAAACTAGGAATCTTACCCTAACGCGGGTGTTCGCCTGTTTGCAGGTGATACCCCGCGTGTTCACTGGTCTTGACTGGGCAATAGAGTTAAGTTAGATATACAATGAAAGCCCCACCCTTTCCCTAGACTGCTTTAAAGACTATTGAGTCTTTTTTCAGTCCAGCCAACTCTACCGATTTTTTCAACAAGCTAAGCCGCGATTTTAAGATTGTCAGTGTGATAAAAATACGGATGAATTTACGATTATGTACGCGAACAAATGCTTTCATTGTACCCCTACCACCGTCTCGGCTTATGTATTATAATTGTCATTGTTTCCATCACCCAAACCAACCAGAGTCGGCCCAAATTAACAGTGGTAGGGATGTTAGCTTCTACCCCGATCATTATTTATTAGTAATTACAACCACCCGTGTGGAGACCGGTATCCCGCCTCGCCAGGCCCCCATCCCAGACATCCGCCCGTGCATCCGCGGTCAGGGTCTCAATGGAGGGGGGATTAGGGAAAAGAGGGGAGGGGACAGAACGCATGTGTGCATCTCACACTATCATCCTATTTCATACGTCCCCTGCCGTACCTTGTCACAATACCTATCCAAAGACCATCCTATCCTTACAAAAGACACAATACAATTGAGTTGAGGGAAGTTAGATATATTTACAATTGATTTACCGGTTCGCTGGTTCCGCGGTTACGTCATGCGATAGATAAAATTACCGAGGAAGATTAACGTGTAGGAAGCCATCCGTGACAACAGTCTTCACTTTCGTAATCATTCAATGGTTGATATGGGGCAAAAGAGCGAGTGGAAATATGTTTATAACGATTATATATTAATACACGATGGAGACAGATTGAAGCAGGTTGAAGAATTTGTATATTTGGGAAGTATGTTTACAAGAGACGGAAGTGTGGATAAGGACATTGAGAGAAAGAAACATAATGGTGCCTTGAAATCCATAGTGGCAAATAAGAAGCTAAGCTAAATTGGCAGTACACAACGGAGTTCTGGCACCAACCCTTATGTATGGTAGTGAAGCGTGGTGTTGGAAAAACAAGGATGAAAGTAGACTGAATGCTGTTGAAATGCGATCTATGTGTGGTAAGACTATGTATGATAGGTGTACAAATGTTTAAATTAGAGCAGAGTGCAAGACTGCTGAGATAAGCATTATCCACAAAATTAACCTTTTACGATGGTTCGGTCATGTGGAGCGAATGAGTGATGAAAGAACGGCTTAATGCAAGTGTGCCTGGATGTAGAAGCCGCGGAAGGCCGAGAAAGACAACCTGGCATGATCAAGTACGATAAGCACTTGAAAGTGGACATGTGAAAAGTCGGAATAATCGGCGTATGTGCGTGAGAAGATGTATTAATGTAGAGGAAGCAAGGAAGTCTGTCAGGACAGAGTGGTATGGCGTTCTCTCCTCTCTGCCTACCCCTACGGAGAAATGGCGGGATGGTTAGTTAGTAAACTTAAAAAATATTAAAAAATCGTGCATTGGTATTTTTCTTAAATCGTTGATGTCTGATTAGTTTTGCTAATAAGGAAAAGTTCGATGATTGCAAACCCGTTTGTTCGAAGCACGAATAATGATATGGTAATGTGGTGACAGCTCAGAGAGCGGATCTCTTCAAACACAAGACACTTTCACATTCCACGGAGATGATCAATAACTCTTCTTCCCGTTGCCGCCGCTTCCGGGAGGCGCCATCTTGCAAGATGGCCGCTGGTTCCGGGTCGAACGGCGAGACACAGACATTGCGGAAATTATTCTTAACAACATTTTGAATGTATACAAATACCTGTGGACAAATTACTGGATTATACCCATGCTGGGCTGATATCAGATATTATTGATATCCCAACAGAGACAGAAAAACTCTGGAAACGAATGTGGGTTATCTAGGCGGTTACAGGGCTTCTGTCATTGGCTGGGTTAAGTGGCCACTTGATGTACTACAATATTCTTCATTCTACCCATCATCTGACAACCATATATGTCAATTTTTTGAAACTACTGTATATATTGAATTTGTACAGAAGCTTCCACATTTGAGTTTGTTTTTCAACATTTTTTCTCTCTGGTGACATCTGTTGAGAAGTTTGTTAAGCATTTTTGGCAATCAATCTTTATTAGTGTAGGTAAGGCTCTATCGAGCTTTATTACTTACTAGAAGACGCCTGAAGATGAATTTTTGTTTTACTTTTATATTTTGACCAGTAAATCTTTTTAATAACATTTTTTTCAGTCTCTGTTGGGATATCAATAATATCTGATTTATTTTTAATTTATAACCGCGCAGCAAAGATACCTAAAATTTGTAATGGTCTTAATTCGCTTATTAATTATCCGATATACAAGCGATATACACATATGGTTTTCTGCACAAGAAACTACAATGAAAGCCCCACCCTTTCCCTAGACTACTTTAAAGACTATTGAGTCTTCTTTCAGTCCAGCCAACTCTACCGATTTTTTCAACAAGCTAAACCGCGATTTTAAGATTGTTAGTGTGATAAAAATACGGATGAATTTACGTTATGTACGCGAACAAAATGCTTTCATTGTACCCCTACCACTGTCTCGGCTTATGTATTATAATTGAATAATAATAATATAAGAAGGGGTAGGCAGAGAGGATAGAACGCCACACGACTCTGTCCTGGCACACTTCTCTTGCTTCCTTTTACATTCATACATCTTCTCATGCACGCACGTCGATTTTTCCGACTTCTTACATGTCCACTTTCAAGCACTTGTTTTACTTGATCGTGACATGTCTTTCTCGGCCTTCCTCGATTTCTACATCCAGGCACAGTCGCAACATATATTTTTTTAGCCGTTCTTTCATCATCCATTCGCTCCACATGACCGAACCATCGTAAAAGACTTTTCTTTAATTTTGTCGATAATGCTTATCTCAGCCTGCACTCTGCTTTTATTTCGACATTTGTACACCTATCATACATAGTCTTACCACACATTCGCCTGAGAGATCGCATTTCAACTGCATTCAATCTACTTTCGTCCTTCTTTTTCCAACACCAAGCTTCACTACCATACATAATGGTTGGTACCAGAACTCCATTATGAACTGCCAATTTAGCCTCTTTTGATAAGCACTTATTAGATACGACCGACTTTAAGGCACCATTAACTCTGTTACCGGCACTAACCCTCCTTTCAATGTCCTTATCCATATTTCCATTCCTAGTGAACATGCTTCCCAGATATACAAATTTTTCCACATGTTTCAAGCTATCGCCATTTACTACGATATCCCTATTACTGTAAATTTGGGCCAGCTCCTTGAGCAGGTTGGGGTGAATGTGTTTATGGCAATCTTAGAGCCGAGACAGTGATAGGGGCAATGAAAGATTTGGTAGCGTATTTAACCTTCTTTTCTTCCGCTTTTTCTAGTTAAAACTGAAACTATCAAATTTTGCGGATTAGCTTTAAAAATCGGTATTTGTGCTAGACTGAAAAAGACTCAATAGTCTTTAAAATTGTCTAGCGAAAGGCTGAACGCGTTTCGTCCACCTGTCGTCCGTCATTCTGTCTATGTGACCGGCCCATTTCCACTTCAACCAAGCAATTCGCTGCACCACGTCGCAGACCTTCGTCTGGCGTCGGATCCAATCGTTCCTTTTTCTGTCTCTTAATGTTAATCCAAGCATAATCCTCTCCATTGTCCTCTGTGCAACTTGCAACTTATGGGGAGATTGCTTGGTCAGAGTCATTGTTTCCGCGCCATAAGTAAGGACGGGCAGAAATGCATTGGTTGAACACTCGAGTCTTCAGTGAGTTGGGGGTGGAGCTTCGGAATGTGGAATTTAGCTTTCCAAGAGACCCATCCAAGTGAGATTTATCCTCCTATCCACCTCGCTGGTCTGATTGTCTCTGCCGATGGTGATTTAATATAAACATACCATAAATATTTATGTTTTAGGAACTGTAAAAAAATGAAAGCGTATAGGAATAATATTACTATTCATATGGTCTGAAATGCACGAATTTATGTAGGAAAGTGTGTCAAATTCTCTGCTAATTTACTCTCTACATAAAACATAAAAACGCTAATGAAAGAATTTAAAAACAAAACAAAATTACACTTACATTAGGAGAAATTCGCGAATGAACATAAATTCTTCCTAGTCTTCAATATGATTGTATGTACCCTACAGGATTTTCACAGATAAGAGTAGCAAGTGAATTTACTCTGGAATGATAAAGAAAAGTACATTCTCTATGCGGATGAAGTGCATAGGGCACTGTGTCGGTACACCAAACCATTACAAGAAATGATAATGTGTAGAAATCACAAATTATTTGATTAGGTCCAGTTGCCAGATCCACAGTAATAGTACCCGATATCGGTAAAATATTGAAAGTATAATTATAATTATGACCCATGGTTATATAGCGCCTTTTTCGCGATCACATTGTACTCAAGCGCTTCAAATATTGAATTAAATGGTGAAAATTTAAAGTGAATAAAAACTCAAATTCTGAGTAGAAAATCCAAGTAACAAAATAATCAAAGGATTAGAGTACAATGGTCTAATATTTTCGAAACATCACTTCATCTCACAGGTGCGCACATTCCTGTTGGAGAGCAATCCTCCCCCCTCCCCCGGCTCAGATCGCAATGCTCGCGGTATTAAAGTTATGTCATTTTTGGGTTGCTCAAAAACTTAGGTTGCACGTGAATAGCAGCTTTAACTACGTCGATAGTTACTGGTTGACTACGGAAGAACTTCAGAAACAAAAGGAAAAAAATTTAATCGACTTATGGCAAAATACAGTTTTAAAAAAACTCCCCTTAAATTTGATCACAAAATTGGTAAAATTTTAATAACATTTTGTCCCCTATTATTTTCCCCCTGAAATCTAAATAAGCTAAAAATATAAGGTTAAAATTGTTTTTTTTTTTTTTAAGGGATTTTTTGTTTAAAATTAAATTTAAAGGAATTTGAAAAAGTTTTTCATTCGTTTTTTTTTATTTTGTGCAAGAATTAAAATGTGGAATTTAAGGAAAAGAGGGTTTAAAAAAATTTCCGGGAAAAAATTTTAAATTTTTTTTTTTTTAAATTTTTAAAAAATAAAAAAAAATAAATATAATGGCATTCGTTAATCGCACCTAATCTGAGAAGATGGAAAATGTCTTCTGGATAAGTAGCGTGTTCCTCCTGTACACTCATTTTGCGTCAACCGGATCATCTTACCACACCAAGTAAGACAACTTATATAATAATTACTAATGGCGTTAACCCAGAAGTTGGGGCTGTCGACGAACATACGATTAACATAGGTGCTAAGCACTAAGCTATCATTTTATATGGCGCAGTTACTACACAGTTTACTGTGCATCCTGAAAACGTCCCGTATAAAGGTAAACACTGCATGAAAAACTGTGTGCAATTGTCAATTAAAGCTGACCATACAGTCAAAGTTTTTTATGTAAACGTTTAAATAGACATATGTTTATTTAATGCTTTTAAATACGTAGAAAAACAATAACATATATACATAATTAGCTAAATAACAATTTCCTGAGAGCAAACATACGATAAATAACTTACAATCGCGTTCAAAAATACACATAATTAGCGTGTCTTTTGACAAGAAGTGTGACAGACTTGCAAAATTTCTGAACATATTAGCTGTGTATGTTGTTACAGTTATATTTTTTATCTATCAAAAAAAAACTCTATATCATCGATTTTTCTTACATTATATTTGTGTTATTTGTCACTTGAAATATTAACGATATGATCAATGAATATCATTTTTCCGTCCAAAACTAGGCCAAGGTCTGGGAATTGTAATCTTTTATAAGTATTATGGCATTCTAATGATACGTACAAACCCAAGCTAATGGTGGCAGAGTTCTACAGTTTGTTTGCAATATAATCATTGTTTTTATAAAAGGCATTCGTCAACTTGCACCCATATTGCATTCTAACAAATTAAATGCAATTTATGTAGTCTAATTATTAAAACAATATATATTGGGAGTGAGCCTAGAGGCATGACATGATCAAGTACAAGTCATGTTAAAAAGTCGGAACAATCTGCGTGCGTGCACGAGAAGATGCTTGAATGTGGAGGAAGCAAGGGAAGTGTGGCAGGACACAGTGGTGTGGCGTTCTATCCTCCCTTAGCACCCCTTCAGCAAAGCAGCGTGATGGTTAGATATTTAGGTCTCAATTTTTGCTTTGAACAGTACTAAAAAAAAAAAATTCAGAATGTTTACAATTTTATAATAGCAAGAAATATGGTCAAAGATTTTTAAAAATTAGGGCTTTAAAATTTTATCCAAAAAATATTTATTTACTTTTTTCATTTAATTCACTATTTGCTCGATTCATTCACTCATACCAAATCTCTCGGTGTGGAGCATATGTATTCCATAAATTATCTCCAAGCTTAGCGTTCGGCCGCCATGTAAGTTTCATACTTATAAAAAAACAAGAGGCGCAGTGTTAAAACTATTTTCCATAAGCTGTAAAAGCTCACGAAAGTGGCCTTACTAATCACGCATAAATTCAAACTTAAGTAGATATTCCTCAGTAAATATTTATCACTAAAACTAGCATGAAAAAAGTAAATGAGTATGTAAATTATTCGCTAAATCAACATGTGCTTGTCTTGTCACTACGGATGCCAAATTACTTATATTTTTAGTTTCCCCACTCCGAGACTATTTCGTGCCCACAATTGTTTGAGTTTTTAAAGAATTCAGAGTTAAAAAATTCTGTTTTCATTGTCTAGGTTGTCTCTTCAACTAATAATCAACGCGTGTTAACACCGAGACGTCATTACGCCACCGAGAAAAGCGATATGTTATGAAGAATTCCTAATAAACTAAATTGCAATAAAAAGATTGCTGTAATTACGAATAATACAATTTATAAACATAAAAGTGTTTTGAAATTGGGTAAAGCATATTGTTTCTTTAAAAAAAATCGTTTCTGAAACCTATTTAAAATTTACATATTGTTTTATACAAATATTAATATTTCATGTGTGATACCTTGGACTGGTGCTGAAGCCTGATCAATCCCTTCATGTAATAAAATGATCAAAGATACACTGCACTTGGTGTACCAATGCCGTGCCCTATGCACCATTGGGTGCGGATAAGGGAGAGTAGTAGTAGTTGTTATACAATACAATTGTTTGATGGTTAAAAATTTCAAAGTTTTAGAAAAATAGTTTTTTCCATATTAAAAACATTTGGATAGAATCATAGATTCCACAGGTAAGCATTGTATACCATAACTAAAGATTACCTATATTTCCAATGATCATCAACAGCACCATGTTCGTTTTTACCGGAAACACCGATTGTTATGTAAAACGGACACTAAATTTAAATTTAAGTGAATATTCATTTTGTCATAGAATAAAATGAATGAATCGGAACGAAGCATCATTGAAAGTTGTTTTCTTATCTCTACTGCCAAAAATATTTACGAGTCTTTTCAAATTTTATCTCTTAATTTCTGTAAAGTGTCAAACAATAAACAAACGTTTTCCTTCTTAAAGATCCTCACTATTTTTCTATGAATTCGAATCGACATTGCAATAAATTTTTCTCGAATGACTTGTCTGGTTGATAAATTGAATGCCAATAGATTTTCAATAGAGGTCTTCTCGATGACCGCGAAGTACTTTAAAAATATTTAAATCAATTATGCCATGGAAATAAACTGTGAAAATATTATACTATCAATAAATAATTGATTACGTTAACACCCTCAAAACATAATATATATTATATAAATGTATCCGCTATACATATGGACATACGGAAAACATGCGACTCGAAATTTGTATATTACATTACGACGGTGGACTGCGAAAACTGTTGGCGGAGTTCATAATTTTGGATAACACATATCCGTGATGTGACGGGACATACCATACCGTGGTGCCTTTTCCGTGTTCCACATATCCCAGATAGGATGATACTGTGAGATTCATACACGCATTCTGTCCCCTCCCCTCTTTTTCCCCATCTCAATTGATCCCTTCTCTTCCATGTCCCTACCGCGGATGCTCGGGTGGATGTCTGGGGTGGGGGCCTGGCGAGGCAGTACGCTGGTCTCCATACGGGTGGTAGTACTTAAAAAATAACGATCTGGGTAGTGACTAACGTTTCCCTACCACTGTTAAATTGGGCCGGCTCTGGTTGGTTTAGGCGATGGGAACAATGACAATTATAATATATAAGCCGAGACAGTGGTAGGGGCAATGAAAGCATTTGTTCGCGTACATCACGTTTTGGTCTCATTTAATTTGGTAGCTCTAGAGATATTCTACCTCCAGGAATGTTTTATACCTATGTGACTGGCCATCCTGTATAGTATGATGCGAGACCTTATGTGATTCTAGTTTATATGTAGTACGAGGCTTAGAAATAATTGACTAACAAGGTGGTCGTTAACGTTCTCTAAACTTAATTACTAGTGCTATGAGCGCGCGGATTAATGATCGCACTAAGGGATTATTATGATTTACTATCAGTCCTATAATTTATCCTTACTATCCGGTTCAGAAATCTGATACACTTAAACATAAAGTAAAATTTGAATTATTTATTTTAGAAGTAAACTATTTAAATGAAAAAACTTTGTTTTTAACTACTTTTTTATTATTAATCTAACTCCCGACCGGTTTCGAGGCAACACGTGTCTCTTTTTTAAATTCTTCAGTGCCATATCATCATCATATACGATATATTTTGTCTCGGCTAGTTCCACCGGATGTTTTTGGGTTCACTCAGTTCCTGTGAATTTATTCGTTCAACTTATTTAAACGGGTTCCGAATAAATTTTGTTAAATATTAGAAATATAATAAGTCAGTTCTTCTTGATCTAAAAATAAAAACGATCAAGATCTTATCATCATCATCATCATACAATATCCGCACCCTATGTGGAGCATATGGAATCCACAAACTGCCTTCAGGCCAAGCGATCGTCCGCTAGCTCCCGTGCATCCTCACAAGTCAAGTCCACGTCCCGCAGCTCTGACGTAAACTGCCGACGAATTGTCAACAGTGGACGACCAGGACGCCGAGAACCTGAAGCCTTGTAAAATAGGAAAGCATGGTTAAGGCTCTCGGGAGGCGCACGTAGTATATGGCCTAGCCAGCCGAAACGCCTTCGCCGGATGACAGTAGATACCAAGGGTTGCTGTGTCCGTTGCCTCACCTCTGTGTTCCTTACAAAGTCAAACCACAGCACACCTAAAATTCTTCTATGACACCTATTCTCAAAACTCCGAAGTCTGCTGTCTTGGCCCCTGGTTAGGTGCCACGATTCGCAGCCATAGAGGAGAACAGGTGTTTATACAAGATTTTATACACCGCGCACCGATGAAATAATATTTAACAGCAGTTTCTACTTTTGTACATTCTGTATCTGTGTTTTTTTAAAGTTGAAATTGACGCTTCCGGACGAAGTTATAATGTATGTATTAACATTATAACATTAGTTTAAGTATGTTAGAATTAAAGTTTTCTAACAGAACAGGAGAACATTTCGCTTGAATCGTAAGAAAAATCAACGGAGCTTGTATTTAGTCAGGGAAGTATAATTTCCCCTGTTAATAAAACATGTCATACTCTCGTACATCCACTTCCTAAGAAACTTACCGTTTAACGTTTCCAAACTACCATTTAAGATAAATATTTACAAAATGAACGGAAATTACTTGAGGTTTCCTCATAAGTAAGTAAGCGTGATGACTATTTACGTTCAAGTTGAATTTTCTTACTTTGTTTCATATTAGAAAAAATCCTATTTATGTTTTGAGAGAAGTTTAGCCCTCTTTTTGGCATTAAATCCTAAAGGATACATTTTTTTCTTGAACTTATATATATCAGGAAAAAAACTTTATTTGCAACTGTTGATAATACTGTTGGCTTAAGAACTAATAACGATGAAGCTGTTTTTTGCTTAATTAAACCAAGAGATAGTTCAAATCTGATATGGGATTAAAAACACTGCTAACGGCAGACGCACGATTAGTTAATATGTTTTTTTTTGTGTAGTTCTCTCCATCTTTCTAAAGAAATAGATAATATATAATTTGGGTTTAAAGAAGTTTAAATGCAAGTGTGCTTGGATGTAGAAGCCGCGGAAGGCCGAGAAAGACATGGCATGGACCAAGTACGTCAAGTACTTGAAAGTGGTCATGTGAAAAGTGCGGAATTATCGGCGTATGTGCATGAGAAGATGTAATGAATGTAGAGGAAGCAAAAGGAAGTCTGTCAGGACACAGTGGTATGCGTTCTATCCTCTTCTGCCTATCCCTGCGGGAAAATAGCGTGATGGTTAGTTAGTTAGGGTTGTGACGCATAATTAAGAATTAAGATGTTTGAAAATGTTTTTTTAATTCAATATTAAAATTTTATATTTCAAGTACATATTCATAAATATATAAGTATTTATAATGTATTTTTTGCTGGACCATGATGCAAAATTGTTCGATTACGGAAAATTTTTACAGATTAAACAAATATTTGAGTACAACTTGACATCTCAATAGAGACGAGAAACTTGGAAGGGAATATGGATATCTAGGCGTTTACAGGGCTTATGACCTGTCATTGGCTGAGTTAAGTGGCCACTTGATGTATTTACAACATTCCCCATTTAACCTAGTATGTGATATCCATATTGCCAATATACAGTAAAATGGCGGCGACGCTTCACATGTGAAAACTCTCTGTCATCCATTGAGAAAATTGCTAAAAAACCTTTATGATTGCAAGTGAGATTCTTACCCGAATTATATCACCTACTAGGAAACGCCTGAAGATGAATCTTCAATTTGTTAAGCTTATAACTTTTACCTTGCTAAATTTTATAAAAACAACATTTTGAGTGTGTCCAAATGCTTGTAGACATGGATTTCACCCATTACGGGCTAATAATTACAATTTGACATCTTCAACAGAGACGAGATTTGAACTAGAAAGTGGCGATGTATTACAACATTCCTTATTGAAAACGCCTAGTATCCATTTCCTTCCAGGTTAAGTGGCCACTTTGATGATTTTGTAATTACCGTTAATGGGGTGTGAATTCCAGTTTTTGTCGACAAGTATTTGGACACCTCATGTTGGTTATTTAATTGACATTGCAACATATTTGATATACTTATTTATGTTTCTCGTGTCTTTGAGAAAAATTGTAATTGTATTTCCAGTTTTTGTCTAAAGTTAACTAAAAATAACTGCTTATATTGCATTTTTTATATATGGTTTTTGTTTAACTTAAAATTCATTATTTTGTAATTTTTTAATTAAAAAAAAAAAAAAAATGTTTTATTATGTTAAATGTGTAATTTTTTTCTTTTATATATAAGATAGTATGTACAATGTAAAATCCCTATGTGGCCGTCAAAGAAAGTAAATAAATAAATAAATAAATAAATAATTTTAGGGTATTCAAATATTTCAATGAATACATTAATTTTTTTGTGCGAATTAGAGGGTTAAGTGCGCACGTAAAATTAGTTTGAAATCAGTGGTTTCTTCCAAAAACCTGGAATTTAAATTTTTATTACCAGCAATACAAAAACCCAAAAATTGTACGTATTTAAAAAATATTTAAAATGTAAAATTTTTGTTGTTTTTTTGGTGGTATGAATTAATATTTTATTAATTCGAGGTCGTCAAACGACATTGTGGATCATAAATTCTGCGGATTAATAAGTTATTCCAACGAAAAACATCATTATCATCTAAAATGTATGAAATCTCGTTAAGGTTTTTGGCAAAGATAGGTTGTGTCGTTATTCGTTATAGAGCTCAAAGTAGCCAAAGCTATTTTTAAAATAACACACCTCTAAATTATCCAGCTCTAACTGAGTAACCTTTTCATTTCTAATGAGTTTTTCAACGTATAAATATGACTGTACGGATTTTTGCCTTTCAGCGTCATATATATATATATATTTTTTATAGTGCGTAAAGTTTAACTCGCTGGATTTTAATATTATTTGAGTTTTAAAGAGACCTTTGAATACCATTTCAATGAATTATTAACCTATTTATGTAGTACCTGCCTACGCAGATTAAAAAAGGTTTAGGATTTATATCAAATATGTAAATTAAGGTATTTATATTACAATACTTTAAGCCTATTCTGCTATTACTGCTCCTACTACTTTCCCTTATCCGTACCTAACGGTGCACAGGGCAATTGGCACACCAAGTGCAGTGTACGTATATCATTTTCATTAACTGAAGGTAAGATGATCAGTCTGACGCTTCACTGCCAGTCCAAGGTATCAAAAATGAAATATTATATGAAACCACATGCAAATAAATTTTTCATGTTGACCCCTACGGGAATCTAACCCGCGACCCTCATGCACAGTAGCCAAACGCGCCACCACTGTGCCACGTGGCGGACAATCGACTATTAATGATATTTTATTTCTATAATGCACTTGGAAATGCTTGCACTAATATAAAATAATAAATTTAATAACATAAATTAGCTCAAAATTTACTACCTTTAACACACGTTTTGATGTAATTAAATAACTATTTTTGAGTTTGAACTAGACAAAGAACGGAATTATTTATTAATACCGATAATACCTACATAATTAATAACATCTGTTAATAACGGCTATAGAGCGCTAGGAGGATAAATCTCTCTTGGGTGGCTTTTGGAAAGCTAAATTTCACATTCCGAAGCTCCATTCCCAACTCACTCAAGACTGGAGTATTCAACCAATGCATTCTGCCCGTCCTTACTTATGGCGCGGAAACAATGACTCTGACCAAGCAATCCTCCCATAAGTTGCAAGTTGCACAGAGGAGCATGGAGAGGATTATGCTTAGAATAACATTAAGAGACCGAAAAAGGAACGATTGGATCCGACGCCAGACAAAGGTCTGCGACGTGGTGGAGCGAATTGCTTGGTTGAAGTGGAAATGGGCCGGTCACATAGCCAGAATGACGGACGACAGATACGACATCAGGAAGTCTGCTGGAAGACAGTGGATGGGGACGGCGCAGGATCGGGAGGAGTGGAGACGGCAGGGGGAGGCCTATGTCCAGCAGTGGACCTCAACGGGCTGAGATGATGATGATGATGATGATAGAGCGCTCTACAACGCTGCAGCGCGAGTGGAATGTTTGCGGATGC
This sequence comes from Micrasema minimum, assembly GCA_022494985.1. Classification (NCBI taxonomy): domain Eukaryota; kingdom Metazoa; phylum Arthropoda; class Insecta; order Trichoptera; family Brachycentridae; genus Micrasema; species Micrasema minimum. The sequence continues at coordinate 23,483 of JAGVSP010001355.1, read as the reverse complement.
AAGACTGGCACTGGAACAAGCACTGGAATGGCCTGTTACGGCGTCGGGTAGTGAGATTGCGTGAAGAGCTGGAGACGAGCAAAAAGGCCATTATCTTCCAGCAGGTGGAACTCCAGTGGGAGCTGAAACTGTGGCAGCACTGGAGCGAGATCCTGAATCAAGACGTCGCGTCGCCGTCGGTTCAGCGATGAATATATTTTTAACAACAACATTTTGAATGAATACAAATGTAGACAAATTACTGGATTACACCCATGCTGGGCTGATATCAGATATTATTGATATCCCAACAGAGACAGATAAACTCTGGAAACGAATGTGGGTTATCTAGGCGTTTACAGGGATTATGACCTGTCATTGGCTGGTTAAGTGGCCACTTGATGTATTACAACATTCCCCATTCCGCCCATCATCTGACAACCATGTATGACAAATTTTTGAAACTTGTATATAAGTTGAGTTTGTAGAGAAGAATCCACAAGCTAGTTGTGTTGTCGACAGATTTTAAATATTTTTAATATTCTTTCCCTATAGTGACATCTGTTGAGAATATAGATAAGCATTTTTTTGGGCAATCTAACTTTATTGGTGTAGGTAAGGTTCATCCGAACTTGATTACTTACTAGAAGACGCCTGAAGATGTCTCTCCAATTTTTATTTTCTTTTTTTATTTTTACCAGTAAATATTCATTTTTCATTTTTACCAGTAAGCCAGTAAGATAACCCACATTCGTTTCCAGAGTTTCTCTGTCTCTGTTGAGATATCAATAATATATTTTAATTTGATTTATATTTTTTATTGACATTACTTGGTGGAATTCCATGATTAAATTATTAATATATAACTAATTAAAGTTTAATAAAAAATACTTGGTACACTTCCACTTTTATTTATTTTGACCAGTTAGCGCTTTCACCCTGTGACGGGAATCTTCAGACTGGTAACATGTTGTACAAGACAAGTATAAATAAGTATATTCTCTCATATTGTCTTTTTCCAACTCATGTGTTTAGGATCTAAATTTATTTTGTAAAAACTGCTATTTATACTTTTGTCTTGTACGACATGTTACCAGTCTGAAGATGCCCGTTACAGGGTGAAAGCGCTAACTGGTCAAAATAAATAAAAGTGGAAGTGTACCAAGTATTTTTTATTTAACTTTAATTAGTTATATATTAATAATTTATATATTTTTAATTATTTTTTTATATTTCTTTTTAACTATATACATAGTGTTATAAAACTCGATGTACAAGCGGGAATCCAGTGAATCTTCATCATATTTGGAGTCGTTTTTGTATTTAATTTTTTTTTTTTTTAATAAAAAAAAATTTGAGAATTTTTTTCAAATTGTTATTAAATATCGTGTATTTAATCAAACTACGTTCATACATATTCTATCTATTAAGAAAACAAAAAATTTCATCAGGATTTGTGCAATTTCACTTAATCTGCCATACTTATGAAAGCTTTAATAAGAAGAAAAACATTATTTTTTCAAGTTCTTATTAAAAAGTCATAGTACACATTAAAATCCAAATATGATGTAGATTCACCAGTTTTTGGGTTGTACTACGAGATTTGTTACACCAGTATATAAAAGTTCGAAACATGTTTCGAGGAAATAATAATGATTTGTATTTACTGTTTAACATAAACATAAAAACTTGAAATAAATTAATTGGTAGTGAAACAGTCTGGAAAATGCTTTTATAACGGCGTAATAATGGCATTCTCATCCTCATATAAATGCAATAACTCAACTGAAAAAAAGTATCGTTACCTTTAACGACTTGCCATATAAAATGCCGTAAACAGCGATCGGTTTGGTCGATGTCCCACTAAATGGCGGGGTCAGAAAACATTGCAGCGTGCTCAACTCGCCATGGTGACAGTTCATACAAACTCGGAACGTAACGGAAAATTCTCGCAACAGTTTTGGCGGGATAGCGCTTTGCCGCGGAAGCTCCTCCCGGTGTGATTCACGGCGGGGTACTAAGGGAAAATGTTCGAGCTTTCGCATAAGTAGGGAAACATTTGTAGCTTCGGAAAAATCCGAAAGGCCTCGCGTGTTTCCGGCTTACTTGAGGCGGGAATGAGATTACTTGAGGGAAATATGGTGCCTAATCTTACTTTGGGCGCACCTGTAGGATTTCAATAATTGACTTTTCTCTACTTGACGCTAGCTACGGGCATTTTCGATATTAACATAGTTTCACTTAATAAAACAATATTCTATATTATAATTATGCGGAAGCAAGCGGAGTGTGCCAGGACAGAGAAGTATGACGTTCTATCCTCTCTCCCTACATGAAATGCAGTGGTGGTTAGTTAGTTAAAAACAAAATAAACGCTCTGTCAGAGTCATAAGTTCTTGTACTTTTGAAATACTGTTGTTATTATATTATTATACATTTACATGAGAATATATCGACGCTCAAGTTTTATCAATAAATTCTAGAACACAATATTCAGTTTTAAGTGTAGAGTTTTTGAACTTAAATAAAGCGAAAATTAGACGCAATTACAATGTAGAATAGGTATTTTAATAAGTCTATGATGTACATAATATTTACGTAGGTATGTCCTTTTTATATTTTAAAAAAAATAGTTTTTTTTTTTAATCAAAAAAAGTTCAATCAAATACTGTAAAAAAATTAAATGCCTAAGTACCTACTGAAACCACTTTAACTTTTAACTCAGTACATATTTATCATATGAAATAATAAATTATGAATATTGCAAGACAGTAAATATATTGTATTTATATAGGCCTACAGTTTTATGTGAGAGACTGCTAAATTCAATATCTTTTTTGATGATTTTAAAAATTTAAATAAATAATCATTTTATAAAATAGGTGAGTAATAATATCTATTTCACTGTGACTCAGATGCAATAATTTGAAACGTGTGCGCTGAGCATTGCAGGTTCAAGTTACAAATTGTCCAGGCAGGCATTTTATTGTGTTTAAAAATCAAACATCGCCATTCGTTTCAAAGATAAGGGCATTCTCAGAAGTATTAAGGTGGGAAACAATATCAGCATTAAAGTATTAAAACTTGTTCAAATGTAGAAGCCAAAAACAATACTAAGCCAGTCAATATAAATATACTCGTATGGAGTAGGTTGCATTAATTGCACTTCGGTGAATAATGTTACAATATGAAAAATAAATACTTGGAAAAGCATTATTGACTTTTATGACAAAAAAGCAAATAAATTATTATTTATTTGATATTTTATTTGAGGAGATAAATAAATTATTAAAAAAGTAAGACGATACAAACACGCATCAGGTTGATATTTAAAAAAATGTGTTGAAAATTAATCGAAAATTTCGTTTGTATGGGAAAGCGGCCGCGAGTCACGTGGTGTGGTATGCCTTTAAGTGCCACATTAATAGAACCATTTTGATAGGATCTCGTTAGCTATTTTTTTTGGTCTACACATCATCTTGTAGGGGATCGTTTGAGTCCGTCCTCTCGCTCGTTTTCCCTAAACACAGCCCGTAATCACCAATTTTAACAGACCTTCAGTATTTCTAGCAATGTGTCCGGAGTAGGATAATATCCATTGATATATAATACATTTAGATCTGCCTTGCAGAGTAAATTATTTAGAAAAAGTAATGACACGAAGAATCCGCATCTCAATACACTTTCACGGGTCGACCTATCAGAGCCCTTCTACTGCCGCCAAGAATCCGCCCCCACACCGAAAAATGTATGGGCTAAATATAGGGCTACAGTAACAGTATACAATACTAACCCGTTCCTTACGAGGAGCGTTCATGAATTTTACCATGCATCTAAAATGACTTTTTTTTCTTGTTTTCGGGCTGTTTGCTATTATTTAAGAAGAAAACTTTCTTTGAATAATAATTATTTTAGGCTATGTAAACAAATATAAATAAACACTTACATGTGGAAAGTAACACCATCTTTTTTCTTGATTTTATCCGTACGGTTTTTACACTGCTTGACCTCACAGGAAGGCATTTCGGAATGTTTTCTGAACTTCCAACTCTGACGGCGGTTAAAGAAATACTGAATACGCGTCTGGCGGAGTCGGAGATTTTGACGGAGTTGAAGTGTCATAAATTTTTTTGGTTCAGTTCAAATCTAAGTGTATTAATAAATCAATGAATAGAAACGATAGTGCGTCTCTCAGTCCATTGTATTCGCAGCATTCTCCTCCGACACCACATCTTGTAAGCATCCGACATATTTATTGTCTTTTAAAAATAATATAACTTAACCTTGTAACTTTTGTAGCAGCCCTCTTCACTAAATCAAACCTCTTAATCGCCCTTCCTCTTTCCCCAGACATTCCTCACCTATCGCCTTAATTCAATGCTTACTCATAATTTTGTCCCATGTAACAATATTACAATGTGTCAATATTTACACCAATGGTCACGTTCAATCTCGATACCATTAGAGATGCGACACCTACAAACGATTTTTAAAAATTTCGACTATTTTCTCAAATTCGTTGTATCTTTTGTTCAAATTGCTTAAAATGTAGGTTTTTTTCTTTGAAAAGTAGAAAATCCCAATTTAAAAAAAAACTGTTTAAAATTTCATCATTTGAAGCACATAGTAGTTTTAAAACCGGTCGGTCGGAAGAATAATGACTTTTAATGTTTTTTATTTTTTTTTATTACAATAAGGATTGATCATCATCGTGATTACCACATCAGCCCGTGAAGGTCGACTACTGTTATTTCTATTGAATTTCATAGTATTTTTTTAGCGATATCGATATTTTTTAAAGCATCGATCAACATGTTTGTACTGTACACATCTCTATTCCCCATACAGAGATTCCATTTCTCTAAAGTTGCATACTCAAAAGGACGTGTAGTTTACAGTGAAGTAAGTAAATCGCTTAACCACTGAAATTAGCTGTGAAAATTAGTTCAATATAAAACGCAGAAATAGAGATATTTAAATCATACTGCTTTGATAACATTATTAAAGTGCGATTTATATTAGAAGTATAAGTTTATACTTACTTATTTGTTTAGTTCTGAAAAGGTGATCACGGAAAAAATCCAAATTTTTATGCGATTGGAAGAGGTAAGATTTTTTCTTCATGAGTATATTTTTAAATATATAATGTAGACATAAATTAGCTTTGAAAACCGACTTATACAAAAACGATTTTATTTTACTGACGTAATAGATTCGGTTTATTCCGAATTTGGATAGTAAATGATAAAAACTGCGAAAAATAATTACACTCACCAGCATTTAATATTATTTAAAATATTACATCGTAGTTTGATTTCTTGATACAATAGATAAAAAGTTTGTGTTTTCTTTTTATTTCTATACAAAATATCTTATTTGTAGTTTATAATTACAAAAATAATTTTCTTACTTTTAAACGCTCAGAAATTCATTTTCTCTTATTTATAAGAAAATGGTGGTTTAAAATTTAAATTTATTTTATTTTTATTTTACTATTTTATGTAAAATAAATTATGGTATTTCCCTGGTAATTTATGTGATATATATTTTAAAAGCTTTGTGGCTGTCTATTTATTTATTTATTTATTTAATTTAGTGTGTACACATTAAGGTTACATATTTATGGTCCTGACTGCCAAATAAGCTAAGAGCTGGGTATTGGCAGTCCTAAATTGTTATAAATATTAAAACATTACATACCACTACGATATTGGAATTATTATGAATATTAAAACACTACATAGTAATAAACTACTGAAATTATTAAAAAATAACAATATAGCATTAATACATTAAATACCAGAAAATATTGAAATTGTTATAAATATTATATCTCCGGAATATCGTTTAGGAAATACTAACATTTCTAACGCTGCGCTGGTCAGTAAAATTTTAACAATAGCAAACAATATGGATAATTTTAGTAAGGAGGATTTACCGAATATTTTTCGGCATTTTGCTACAGAATATTGTAAACTTATTTTTTAATAATAATAATCTCCATATAGGTATACGTTATTACTAGAACTAAGCTGGTTTGATAGACTTGATTAAATAAATAAAATTAAAAACTTTGCTTTTTTATTCACTTTTTATTTTATACACTTAGCCAACTAGTTTCGGGCATCCTCAGGGCTACTTATCAACTAAAAACTTAACAGTAAAAATTACACAGAATAGGTACCTAATAAGTGGGTGTGGCTACGGATGAGGGAGTAGTGGTAGGGATATTTGGGGGTGGGTAGTTGAGTAGGGGTGGGAAAGATGTTAAACATAGGGCTATTACTTAAATTTAATTGGTTATCAATGTATAAAATAAAAAGTGAATAAAAAACGAAGTTTTTAATTTTATTTATTTAATCAATTTAATAAAATGATTTAATAAGGTTGTGCTTCGAACATAAAAGGTTTGATCGAGTTTACGTAATATTTTTTTCTAACTTATTACTTGTCTCATTTTATATTATTAAAGCCCTTGTCGTTATTTTGCCATAATACTTTTTTCGTTTTGAAATAAAAAGACGATGTAGATCATAATAACGAAATGTGATTTTTCTCGAACATAGACCTAGGTGTTTGTTAGTGATGTTGTTTCCTTCTCTTACTGCGAACATAAACCTAGGTGTTTGTTAGTGATGTTGTTTCCTTCTCTTATTGCGAACATAGACCTAGGTGATTGTTAGTGATGTTGTTTCCTTCTCTTATTGCGAACATAGACCTAGGTGTTTGTTAGTGATGTGGTTTCCTTCTCTTATTGCGAACATAGACCTAGGACCTAGGTGTTTGTTAGTGATGTTGTTTCCTTCTCTTATTGAGGTGGTAAAAATAAAATAAATTTTAAAAAATACGTTGCTGTGGTTTTTATGCAGGTATTTTCTTATGTAGGTACTTCAATGTCAGAAAGACAATTAGATTAAAAACGTCATTTATTTTTACTAACTTGTTTAAAATTTTAAAGAAAGCAGTTCACTTAATTTTTTTTTCTTTCAGCTACCTACTTTTTAAATGTCTCCTAAAAAGAGGAAAACAAAAAACTCGACGAGGAAAGAACAAACGGTGGAAAAACTTCCTAAACAATCAAAAGATAAACTTAAAAAACATGCAATTCGCAAGATATACGGCAATGGGTCGGATGGCAATTTTACTAGTCCTAAAAATGGCGTTACTCCTAAAGACCACAATAAGAGTTCTGAGGGAGAATCATCTACCGCGAGAAGGATGTCTACAGCAGCAAATTACGTCAATAGATCTGGTATACTCAGTCGCACTGACTCCGCTAGTTTATCGTCAGGAGACAATGATACTGGTGTTCTGCAAAATAAAAAATATCAAAAAAGTGTATCTGTGAGCTGGCAACAATCAACAGTTGATTTATTATCAAAGTCAATAAACAGAAGTAAAACAAATGAAGAAATGTCTGAAGATGTTCATAATATCAACTTGAGTTCAACATCACAAGTATCAACCAATTATTTTTGCAGATGCCCAAACGATGAAAATCGAAGAAATGTTCAAAATCCAAATATCATTCCCGGAAATTCAGCATCGCCATCAATCGGCAGCACATGTAAAAATCAGTTTACACTAGATCAAGATATCGAGTGGCTAAAGAGAAGTGACTTAGATTTGGACGCTCAAAATCAATTATTAGCTAGGAGACATTCCATCCCGTCATACTTAGTCTACGAATTAAACTTCTTTAATAAAATAAAAACGATGAATCCTGCACCAGTGTTGCCATCGTTAACATTTCACTGTGATGCGCTAAATGCAAGTTCTTCTAATAATCCTCACGATGGAGAAGTAACAAATGAAGATGTTGCTTCTTATGTTACCTTAAAAGACAGTCAAGCAAATGAAGTTGCGAGTGACGTATCGCTGTTTTATGATATATCTTCTTCAAACGATTCTGCTTGTTTAAAAGAAACTCCAACTATCGAAGAGATGCTGCCTTGCAAAAATAAAGAAAAAGTCAATTCAGGAACAGAAAACACTCCTTTAACACTCCCAAATTTATTGGATTCTTTAGAAGTAAAATCTAATTTACTAGATCTTCCTATCGAGAATTTGGGTTCATTAAACCATCCACGTGTTCCTACTCTTAATTCATTAGAGGAGAAATTCAATTTACCCAAACCGATTTTTCCACTAAAAGTTGGTTCTAAAAATCTTAATAACAAATCGGATTATTATGAAATATCTTCTTCAAGCGATTCTGTTTGTTTAGTAGAAACTCCAACTATTGAAGAAATGCTGAAGGTTAAAGAAAAAGAAAAAAACATATCTACAGGAAACACTGCTTCACTTAACCCAAATGTATTAAATAATTTAGATGCAAAACCTAATCTGAATTTTTTCTTAAATAATTCCCAAAGAAAAATGGAATCTCTTCCAGAAAATCCCAAGACAATTGATTCACTTCCAGGGAATTTGCTGAATCTTCTTCCAGAGAATCTTAATTCACTGGATCCCATTCCAAATCAACATATTTCGCAGTGTCGCCTTCGTGATAATTCTAATTCTCTTCCAGATATCGTAAAAGTTATTTTATCGTTTTTGGTAGTCAAAAGTCATTTGAGATATAAAAAACGATGCGAAAGACATGTATCTTACGGTTTTAACGTTCTCAAGGATGAAAATTTGCGATACATCTTGTCAGAAAATATCGACTTAACCGAGTTGTGTAATCAGCTAAAGCCTCACATAGGGGGTGTAAAACAACTTTTTGGTGACAGTGAAGAAATAGATGAACACTATCTATTGAATTTTTATCACATTTGCAAGAGGCTCATCTTACTTTTAAAATGTTTCCTTTTAATTTGTGACTTCTAATAAAGAATTCATTATTCGTTAATGGATAGTTATCATAAATTTTGTAATGCGTTTAACCATTTTTTTGTATATAACGTAGGAGAATGTAGGATGAGTTGTGACGGGGGCAGGTTGTTACAATGCATTTAAAACTTACACCATTTGACCTTATACCACCTGAATGGCTTAATTTCGTGTGAACAGTACCCATTTTTCTGATTTTGCCACAACTCGTCCCACCTTCCCCTAACTATGTAGCAGCCGATTTTCATCGAACGTCACAAAAAATGATAATTCTTGATGTGAATTTCCACAGATTAACTAAATATTATTTTGAATTTTCTGTTATGTGTACGCATTTATTTTTGTTTATATACATGAAACTTTAAATATTACAGGTTTTAATTATTGTTCTACACTTCAGCTCAATACTAGCTTAACTTTATTGATTTAATCATGTGAAGTATTATCTGATTCAGTATAAAATTTAATAGTAATGTAATGTAAAAGAGTCTTGATTATTTGGCTGTATAATTTTGTAATTTGGCACTCTACCCTCCAAGATCCGATATAAGACTGCTTTTTTTTAAATTAATTAGTTTCGGTGTTTTGATGTATTTTATAATATGCGAAAATTAAAAATGTGTTATATGTCAAAACTTTATTGGTGCAGAAGAAGAAATTGAAAAGAGAATATTGCGTTTATTGTTTGTGCTTGTTTTTGCGTTTTGTTGTAAAAATATTATATTTTAAATTGTTGGCAAAAAAAAAGCATTCAAATTGCAAAAAAATTACCACTGTAGATTGCGTAAAATGTTGAATGTGAAAATTGCGCCACTTGTAATGAGAAATACGGAATGAATTATTTTGTGTTTATAAAATTACTTAGTTTATATGCCAAAAAAAGACAAATTTTAATTGATTCCTTGCTGAAACGTGTTCAGACTGTTATTAAAGGAAACAAAGAACATGTATTAAAAATATTTCATGATTGTATGTCACATGTAACGAAAAATATACGTAATAAAGTTTATGATTCGAATTTGAGTTGCCAAATTAATTGTATGTGTTGCTCATTTTGCGTTAATATTTGTTTGTTTTGTATTATTCGAAATGCGATTCTCATATTAATACTTCTGAAGCTTAGGACTGATCATCTTATCTTCATGTAATAAATTGATCAAGAATCACTGCACTTCGTTAACCGATGCAGTGCCCTATGGACCATTTGGTGCGGGGAAAAGTAGTAATAGTAGTAGTTTGTATTATTCGTTGATTATAAAAAACACGTATTTGTTAACTTAATTGAAATTTTTGAATATTTGTCAATTTTTAATAACGCGTTGTTTGTTATCCAATAAATATAAGATTCAAGATTGCATTAAAGATAATTCAGTAAATTGGTTTTTATACAATGATGTTGCTATTTTAATCAGCATTTTTTGTGATTTCGAATTTTTATGGGAGTTGGATCTTGGCTGTTTTACGCTGAACAACTAAAATTAAAAAGAGTTCCTTACAATAAATTATGATATAAGTACAAGAAATCCTTAGTAAAATCGCACTTTGGGGAATATGAGATATTCAATATTTATTCTGGGGATTATCATTACTATACACCGTGTAATAAAATTCGATGTACAAGCGGGAAACTAGTGAATCTACATCGCATTTGGAGACGATTGTGTAATATGACTTTTTAATCTGAGCTGGGAATTTTTTTTTTTTCTTTTCACAAAAGTTTTCATAAATATGGCAGATTAAGTCAAAATGCTTTGATTGATTCTTTAAAAACGCGTTTTTTAATTTTGCTTTCTTTATAGATAGTATTAATTTGAGTAAATACATGATATTTGATAACAATTTGTAAAAACTTCGTACTCAATTTTCTCGAAAACTAAGGGTCAAATAAAAAAAAATTACTCTACAAAATCGACTCCAAACATGATGTTGATTCACTGGTTTCCCGCTGGTACATCGAGTTTTGTCACACCCTGTATTTAAATCTTTTTAAAAGTAACCATTAAGAAGACTTATTTCAAAATTGTTACTTTTACTGAACATTTTAAAGTTAACCTACGGTTACAAAAAACCGGCCTTGATCTTTGGCTTATACAATTTAAAGGCGAGTGTACGTCTCTATTTCATGCTGTTTCGGTTCAATACCAAAGTGTATTTCATTCCCCTTAACATATGACCAGGACATCCGTTTGGTGGTAAAATGGAAGCCAACATCCCCCGACTTGGAGACACAAATAGCTCCTCCGGTGTTGTGGACCCTGGCGGTCATTCCCAGAACCGCCTTCTTAGAGGCTTCGGAGGGAGACATTCCGGTAGACATTAGACAAGTGATGGTGTGGGACAAACAGCACTTCAGAATGCTCTCACCGTGACCTGAAAAGAAGATTTTCAGACAAATTCATGAAATGGTTTAAAACACACATTTGTTACTTTGTACTGGCTCTGAATGTAAGACTGATAATCTTGCCTCTTTGTATTAAAAGTGATTAAGAAACATTGCACATGGTGTTTCAATGCAGTGTCCTATACCCTATGCGTAAATGGAAAAGTATTAGTATTATTGGGGAGGTCATAATTTTTTTTTTTCAAAAACAAAAAAAAATCCAAAAAAATATCTTAATAAGTGGTACACATACGAGTACCAGTAGTAGTTTTTTAGTAGAAGTGTGGTAGTATTAGTGTAGTAGTAGTAGCATTGAATTATATTATATTATTATATTTGAGAGAAATCTATTATAATAATATTATTGTTGTTAATAAGTCATTTAATTATAAATTTTAATAATTAGTAACGTTAATTTTAAAGATAATATGGTGTATGTTAAATATGTGTTATATATTTCGACGCCTCCTACGTATAATATCGTAACCCACAAATCGTCGATTTTGAGTTTTTGGTGGATTTCGTCTGTATTTAACTATATCTTTAATTCTACCAAAACAAAAAAAAAATTTTTTGTCAATAATAAGGGCTTTTTTGGGGCGTATTTTGTCGTATCTACAACCAATGCATATGAACGAAATATTTTCAAATGCTCCTCCTGTAAAATCGCATTTTGTGGGTTACGATATTATACGTAGGAGGCGTCGATTTGTAATATGAAAAAATACGCACTAAGAGTACATTCCTTCAGATTAATAAAAAATAACCGTGAATCAATGTACATATTATATCTTTTTAAAAATTCGAGGTCCAGTTTCTAAGGACTCAGCTAATCAAATTCATGTTGATACAAGCGTGAATAAATTACTTATTTATTGAATATATTATAAGACAAATCCAATATTCTCTTCGTCAGGACCTTAGGATTGAAATTCCAAATCTCTTGTTTCTACGACCCTTTATCGGTTCCCTTAATAATCTTTCAACCCTTTGAATTTTTAATTAATTTTCAACAAGAATTTGTAATTGAAGCTCTTTGAAGATTCCAATATATTTGATGAATTTCATCTTTGCAGCTTTGTTAAAATTACAGATAATTCATCGAGTGTTGTAACGAAGTCCGATTCAGGCTTCGAACAATAATTTCAGAAAAGTGACATTCCATACTTTAAAAATACTACCGTGTCTAGGTGTCTTATCCACTACGTCATCAATAGGCATCTACGTCATCACAAGACATCTGCGTCCTACGTTTCGTGTATTGGTCTAAGTGCTGGAGTCTTCTGACGGTAGATTTGATAATAAAGAAATTAACCCTAGGAAGCGTATATTTTCAGAAAATTTGTTGAAAGAAAGTTATACATTAGCTTATCACATAAGACTTCATTCTATATGTAAGAGAAAATCATACAGTTCTTTGGACATGCTTCCAGAGGAAACTATTTAAACTAGCCATTCTACTGGTAAGAATCCAGAGAACAAGGTTCCGTGGATAAAAATTGAATGAAACGACTTGATGACTATCAGTCCCTGCAGCCTGGAGAGCAGCACAGTTGGAGACCATCCACTGACAAGCCATGTCTAAAGCCAGGGGTTATCACCATCAGGACCATAAGGGATGGACTCCAGACAGAGAAAGATCTTGTAACTCACCAGTACACGAGACTGCCCCTACGAAGTCATCAGCGTAAGTGCCTCCCCCTATAAGAGGTGCATCCCCTATCCTCCCCACGAACTTCCCTGCAGTGCCACCTGTAGACGTAGCTGCGGCCACGTGACCGTAATTGTCCAAGGCCACAGCGCCAACCGTATCCTGGAAAGAAAATTATAGAGACATTTTGCATATGCATGGGTTTATCATATTTTTCCACCCAAAATATTATTTTGATTTATTTTTCTATTTTATTTATTCAGGATATCAACTAACTAACTAACCATCATGCCATTTCCCCAAGGGGTAGGCAGAGAGGATAGAACGCCACACCATTCTGTCCTGGAACACTTCTCTTGCTTCCTCCACATTCATACATCTTCTCATGCACGCACGTCGATTATTCCGACTTCTTACATGCTCACTTTCAAGCACTTGTTTTACTTGATCATGTCATGTCTTTCTCGCCCTTCCTCGATTTCTACATCCAGGCACAGTCGCGTCATATATTTTTTTAGCCGTTCTTTCGTCATCCATTTGCTCTACATAATCGAACGATCGTAAAAGACCTTTCTTAATTTTGTCGATAATGCTTATCTCAGCCTTGCACTCTGCTCTAATCTCGACATTTGTACACCTATCATACATAGTCTTACCACACATTCGCCTGAGAGATCGCATTTCAACTGAATTCAATCTACTTTTGTCGGATATCAACAGTCATACAAATTATAAATATATAAACAAAACGGTAATATAATGGAACCAATAATATATATCCACAAGTATACGGATTAAAAATAATTATAAAGAAGTTGATTAGTAAGGTGGTGTAAGTAAATTGGGTATGAGTGTATGAGGGGTGTGTGAAGGTGTGGGTGAGATAGGGTGTGTAGTGTGTGTTATAGTGGATAAAAATTAAAATGTTTGAATGAAAGTGAAATTGTCACTAAATATCGGAACCTAATATTTTTTTACAGCTTGCGCTTTTAAATTATTTTTCTTACATATCTAAAGGTGTCTATTGCATTTAAATTTGAATGAACTAAACGTATGAGTGGAGAATTTTGAATAATGAGTTTGAGGTATGACGCGTCCGGTAGCCAGGTGTATTGAACTCGGTAGTCCGACACCGCAACTTTAACTATTTAATTTATTTGGAATTTGGACCCTTTTGATGATTAACATTTAAGCATATACTAAGTTTGTGTACTGATGAAGACTCAAGATCGTGCAGGGTGTAATGTCATCGTCAATGAGGCTTCAAGAGCTATAAGGCCATCTGAAGTAACTAACTACATATACAGTTAATTTTTTTATACAAAAGACAATGTTTGTAAATTAAAATTATCATATATGAATTAATTTTTTTAAATTTTAAATACATTTTAATCGTTACCTTTCTAGTATGCTCCCCATTTTGATTTTTGAAGAATTCTTGAAGTTCCTTTTTAGCATCTTCAGTCACGAAATAGTCAGGAGATTTCAGCGAAATCGCCTGAAATGATTAAAAAGTAATGCTTTTCGTAAATTATATTAGATATCAACAGATGATGGACGCCTAAAAAGAGCAGCCATAAAAGGCATACAGCTGACCCAAGTGAATAATATGTTATATCTTACTTAAATTGACCAAAAGCAATGTCCCTAATGGCCCTCTCCAAGACAGCCCTGGCTAGGGCCACTGAGTAATGAATATTCCTAAGAAGAGACACTGGATGATGAATGTACCTAAGAAGGGACACACAACCCGGCCTAATGTTGAATATAATATTATCTTGCTTGACTGCAAAGTCCCTGACGGCCTTCTCCAAGACGGCCCTGGTTAGGACTACTGGAAAATGAACATCCTTATAAAGAGACACTGTATGATAAATGTACCTAAGAAGGGACACACAACCCGGCTTCATGTTGAATATACCATTATCTTACTTGAGTGATGGCAAAGTCCCTAGCTCCCTCACCAGCGAGGAAGGCGTGGGGACTCCTCTCCAAGACCGCCCTGGCCAGGGACACTGGGTGGTGGACGTCCCTAAGAAGGGACACACAGCCGGCCTTCAGGTCTGACCCTCGCTGGATGCTGGACTCCATCACGGCGTCTCCGGCGAGGTTCAAGGAGGAGCCACGGCCTTCAAATATGAATATAAAACAGCGAATTTATTTATTTTCAAACAATGTACATATTTTTTTTATATTCCGGTGATCATCATGCACAGTTCAATGGTCGAAAACTAAATTGAATTTAATAATTGATTAATTTGTCATTTTGCGTGAATTTGTATTAAATTAGTTTTCAAAAGGTTTTTAAATGTTTTGATATCTAAATACTGATTATTAGGAATTAAGTACATATTCGGCATGATAGGAAATCTGAATGGCGCACTTAAAAAGAAAGATTAGATAGTTACGCAATTTTTCTCAAATGCAGTAATATCTAAAGATCTAAAAATGTCTGTAAAAGAGTGATATTTTGGAATATGACCTTGGAAATTTAATGAAATTAATAAAAACAAACAACCCTTAAATTCTTGAACAATGTTACTTAGATTGACTTTTAAAATTATGTTGACTTCGGATTTAGGTTTTCGTGTCGTGTACCTATGTTTTGGTTTCTGTCATTTTTCAGTACATTGCAGTGTTCGTCGGATATATTAGGTAAAAATTATTTGGGGGCGAGGTGTTTGTACCGTAACGCAGTCGAACTTTGTGATCATTGGATGGTACTTAGTTTGGCCATTATTGATACTCTCTGGTGATAGGTAGTTCGAATTCCTTCCGGAATACTCTGGAAACACCACGTCGAACTGACACGGCGGGACACAAAACGAGGGGCACAGCACACTATACTCACTTTCACCGAGGGGGGTTTGGGGCATTGGTTTCTGGAAGCTTGGAGATGGAGCGAGTATGACGAGGGGAATTTGATAAAAAGAACTAAGGAAGAACAGGTATTGGATTTCACAGGAAGAACGGATGATGACGAGTTCGAGGTAATGTTGCTGCGCTGAGCGAATATTCGAGACTGAATTGGAGTTGGAAAACAGGTGACAAATCGGAATGGAATAGATGAAGGTAGGGAATAAATTTCGGAAGGAATTCGAACTACCTATCACCAGAGAGCATCAATAATGGCCAAACCAGTACTTAACCACACACAAATCAAACTTACACATCAGACCAGATGCTGGGCACTGCAATGTGCTTCAAAACGTCAGCCTAAATACATGGCATAACCAACAACCCAGAAAAAAATCTTTACCCTAAAGTCCGAGAAAATCTACGAACGTTGAAATCGAATATGTTTTGACAACAAAATACAGAGTTTACAATAATTTACAATCGTATTGTGTGGGAAAAAACATATTCATGTACCAAAGTCATTGACCGGCTGTATCAACATCTGGTATTTTATGAAGGAAAACATTCTCACATCAAAGGAAAAACAAATAATAAACGTTGATGCCAATAAGAACTAACGTTAACTAATCAACATTGGTAATTTATACTATTGGAGTAAGTACATATATAATTATTTTTTTATCATACATAGTAAAAACTGGCAAGGAAAATTAACGAAAGAAATAAAAAATATTATTTTTTTGTGTTATTTCAATCAATTAACCCTTTCAGTACTAACATTAATCTAGCCAGTTTGCATTCAGGTTTTAGATTCTATGATTATTTGTCAACAATATAGCAAAATGTCGCACGGTAAAAAAATCACTACTATACTTTATTTATGACATTGGGTCTCAAGGACTGTAAAATAAGGGCTCTCATGAAAAAAAAAATATTTACTAGTTTATTTATCCATAAAATATTTTTTAAAGATCCGGGATTTTATAAAGCAATATATAAATAAATTATATAAAAATGATTAATCCCAGTGACGCCAAGCAGAGTTTCAATACCGTAATTCGTGTTTAAAAAATAATTCTAAAACCAACGTGGGCTTCCATCACAATAATTATAGTGTAACAAATTAATATGGTATACCTTTCACTAGATTTATACGATAAATGCAGCGGTTTGGTTAAAAAATTAACTTGATATGATTTTTTTCTTCATGTACCTGAGGAATGACACTGGTCGCGAGAGAGTTATAGAGATTTCTCTCCAAATAAGCTCTGCAGTGAAAGCCCCACCCTTTCCCTAGACTGTTTTAAAGACTATTTAGTCTTTTTTCAGTCCAGCACAACTCTACCGATTTTTTTAGGCTAATCCGTGAAATTTAATAGATTCAGTTTTAATTGGAGAAAGCGGAAGAAAAGATGGTTAAATACGCGACCAAATGCTTTCATTGCCCCTATCACTGTCTCGGCTCTAAGATTGTCATAAACACATTCACCCCAACCTGATCAAGGAGCTGGCCCAAATTTACAGTGATGGGGATATTAGTAATTCTACCCGTTTTAAGTAGTTAGTTACAACAACCACCCGCCCGACCGCAACCTTCCGCCCGCCCCCCGTCAACCACGCCCAGAGAAGACGCGGCAGCAACCTCGGCCGAGTCCAAACCACAACACGCAATATTCAACCACATCCTAACCAAAACAAGTCACAGTCATACCCAAAGAAATGAGAAAGAAGGACTCCACCAAGGAGTCCCCAGAAACGCAGCCCCGAGAGACTCACGCAAACGAGGGTGACCAGACGGGGACTACCCCACTAAATCTATTGTTACTCCAAATAAGCTCTGTATTTAGTATTATTATCCTATAATGCCTGAATAAATAAATTGCATACCAGCATTAAACACCTCCTCATCTTCCAAGTATCTGACCGCCGCTTCCACCGCATCCATCGCAGACCCTCCACTCCTGAGAACCTCGTACCCGACGCTGGCGGCCCTCTTGGCCCCCTGTACCGTGTCCCCCACCCACTCATCTGGGACCCCCCAGGCTCCTCCGTGGACCAAGATCACCGGGTCTGTCATCCTGCGTCTGACGATAACACTCAAGTGAGATGAAAAATAAGAACTGATTGTTGCGTACCAATTTGTCGAAATGTTTGATCTGTGTGAACTGCGGTAGGCTCACCATAAGTTTATTTGTTGGTTTGTTTAAAGCATGCAAAAATACTAACTAACTAACCAACTAACCATCACGTATCGTACTTAAGTACGCTATCGTACGTAAGTACGGATTAAGATGGATAGTATGGAATCTACCAATTGTTATTCACAGAGTTAAGTGACCAACTAACTGACTAAGTAACTAACCATCACGCCACTTTCTCGTAGGGGTTGGCAAGGAGGATAGAACGCCACACCACTCTGTCCTGGCATACTTCTCTTGCTTCCTCCACATTCATACATCTTCTCATGCACGCACATCGATTATTCCGACTTCTTACATGCCCACTTTCAAGCACTTGTTTTACTTGATCATGCCATGTCTTTCTCGGCCTTCCTCGGCTTCTACGTCCAGGCACACTTGCATCTAAACTTCTTTTAGCCGTTCTTTCATTACTCATTCGCTCCACATGACCAAACTAACGTAAAAGCCCTTTCTTAATTTTGTCGATAATGCTTACCTCAGCCTTGCACTCTGCTATAATTTCGACATTTGTACACCTATCATACATAGTCTTACCACACATTCGCCTGAGAGATCGCATTTCAATAGCATTCAGTATACTTTCATCCTTCTTTTTCCAACACCACGCTTCACTACCATACACAAGGGTTGGTACCAAAACTCCGTTGTGTATACTATTTTTTTTACATTTTCATTTATTTATTTAACCACCTCAACAGACCAGGAGGCCCAATTACAGAGAGGAACACCGTCACAAACACCCAGGCTTGAGAAAAATCTCTTTTTTAATTTTTCTGTTCTCGTCGGGAATCGAACTCGGAACCTCCGTATCGTGAGTCCAGCGTCTTAGCCATTACGCTATAGAGGCCACAGTATTTAATTAAGTACTCCTTAAATTTACTAGATAAGCTATTTACTTCCTTTCCTAGTGTTTAAAAGATTGAGACAATTGTATAAAAATCAATTCGTATGAAGTATTTACTTATTTAAATATTTATGAATATAAAAAAACATAATTTGATTATTTAAAAAATGCGTATTTGTATTTTATTTTCGGGGAAATTCTGTATATTGAATTGACATTGAAAGGTTTTTGACAAGAGAAGCCAACGTTTAAACCGGCGTTAAAACTATAGCAATGCGTCGCGACGCGTCATGCGTTTTCCTTTTTGTAATAAATTTGATACCACATATTATAGATTATCGTTCGATTTAATAATAGGTTCATTTTTATAACTTATGGTCACCCTTAAGTTGCGTCAAAAGATATCAATTTTTACACTTAAATATATTTCCGCCTAATTAAGATTAAAGTTTATCAAAATAATAACCGAATGTTAAAATAAATCTCCCGAAATTAATCGTAATATATTTTATAGATAGTAGTCAGAAGCCACGTGGAATATGCTTTTTTATTTGGAATCCCTGATACAAAATTAACATCAACTTGTTAGACCAAATTTAAAACAAATTTCTCAAGTATATCCAAAACAAATTCCTTGCCATCAGCAATTTGAATTCACCTTATCTTTGCAAACGGAGTAGGATTGCTGACCAACTGTTTCTTTGTAAGTTGTTTAATGGACAAATTGATTGTCCGAAGTTATCGTCATAAATAAAATTCAACATTCCACTTCGTCTCACTGTTAAGTATCGCCAAGTGCAAAGCCAGGGTCGCTCAAAATTCTCCATTGTTAAGAGCGATTAATTCTTTTTCAAAATATGATAGGGTTCACGACCTGAACCCATTTAACGACTCGACTCTCTGCTGTAAACGGAAGCTGAGTAACGTTAATTATTATTATAATGAAAACCAACTTATTCTTGTCTCCTGCGCTTAAATATTCAGAACCTATTTCACAACATTTCCACCACACTCCACACACATACCACATACAACGTAGGCAAAACATAAACATTTCAAATACGTGTTTCCTCACTCTTGATGTCCTCAGAAATTTATTTTGTACATTGTGTTGTGTACTTATTGGTGCTTTGTTTTATATATTTTGCCTTGAATATATTAATGATAATTTATTATATCTACATAGCTCCGTGTATTATATATTTATTTACCTTATTATTAAAAAATATTAATAAATAAATCTCTGTGAGTTCCGACAGACATAAAACCTTTTTGTATTCTAGCATTGACTATTTGTAACCTACTCATATAAGGTGTTGTTCATTGAAATTTTTACTAATAAATTCTTCAAAAAATATTTACTTTCATATATATTTTAATAATAATAATTGGCTAACTTAGATAGCGCCATTTTTGTGAAAAATAACCTAAAGCCGAAGCTTCTAGCGGTAGACCTAAAGCCGAAGTTCCTGTAACTTGAGCAGACTAGGGCAATTGCGCATTCTGGGAATTTGTATATGAGATTTTAAAAATATGCGTTTTTAATTGAGACAGAAATTGACTAGGGCTCTGAATGGTGCGTAAGGCAGTCGATTCCAGGCAGAGGGGCCAGGGAAGTATTTGGACATACTCCAAATGTTATAATCTTGTTGTAATGCAATAAATGCTCAAGATATACTACACACAGTGTACCAATGTAGTGCCCTTTGCACCATAATTAATTAGAAGATGAAAAAACAGGTTTATTAAATAATAAAATTAAAAAAACGAAAAACGTCTATTTATTTTGATTTATATATATATATATATTTTTTTTTTTTTATTGACATTACTTTGTGGAATTCCATGATTAAATTATTAATATATAACTAATTAAAGTTAAATAAAAAATACTTGGTACACTTCCGTTTTTATTTATATTTTGACCAGTCAGCGCTTTCACCCTGTAACGGACATCTTCAGACTCGTGAACCAAGTATTTTTTATTAAACTTGAATTAGTTATGTATTAATAATTTAGTCTATTTATTTGTTAAAAAGTTCTGTCAACATATTATGTATATATATTAAGTAAGAATATTTATTAATAAAGGAGGAAGTCAATTTTAAGGTCAAACGTGTGAGGCGATAATACGCTATCAATTAACATTTTATGATAAGTTGTCTTACTACTAATGAGATAAAAGGTGTAGTGTCTTTTCGTACAGCATGATTTAAAAAATAAATGAATAAATATACTGTAGAAAAAGTATCGAGTATTTTGAGGCAGTTTGTGGAATCCATATACTCCACATAGGGAGCGGATATGGTATGATGATAATGATGATAAAACTGTAGTCAATAATTATTACTTTTCAAATTTATAAAATATGTTTTTTCTATCCTTATTCTTTGTGTTTGATGTAGTACAATAATTTAATTTTATGTTTGTATGAAATTATAAATATTAAAAATACATAAATACATAAGTATATAGCTATTTTTAAAAATATTTTTAAAAAGCACCCTGTTCGTTGGGTGTATTATAATTTCACATAAATTGTATTAGTATTTCTTTAATCCACTTCTCTGCGTTTTATGCAATATACTTTTCAATTCAGATTACGTTTATCAGATTGTAGGAATGATTATTTAATAAACTTAAAATATTATTACTTAGCATAAACAAAGTAAAGCTGCAATCATTTCTTTGTTCTTCTGTGATTTAAACAAAGTTAAAAGATTTAAATTTTTAAAAAATTTTTCGTGGGTTATTTAAAATGTACAGAGACAATATTCTTGATCAAAAAGAGGATGGTAGCGAGGAGAATAAAAGTCATTCATTTTACATTCCCCCTGCTTTGGATTATGGTGTTAAATATAGAAAGAAGATCCAGAAAGTAAGCAAATATATTAGAATACTTTAAATATTATTTTCGATGAAAGTAGACCTCACAACTCTGTGCTATATAAAATAATAGCTGATTAATATTATATTTTTCAAAAAACTTATACTAGGCAAAATGGGGAATGTTTTAATACATCAAGTGACCACTTACCACAGCCAACGACAGATCATAAGCCCTGTGAACGCCTATATATCCATATTCCCTTCCAGACTTCTCGGCTCTATTGAGATCTCAATTTATCGTAATACATTTTTAAAGTTTATTTATATTTTATTTATTAGGGAACTCAAATGTGAAACATTATTATTATGAATACAAGGTTAAGTAATCATATCATAGACCAAAAACAAAGTTCCAACCAAATATATGTGAGCAAATGAGAATACTGACACCTAAAACTTCGTACGCCATCTTTGAATTAAAAATAATAAATCTCTATTATTGTTTTCATTTTATTCACGTAATACCTACAATATTAGTAGGTATAAACAAACAACTTTTTTAACAAACGATAGCGACATCTGTAGCCAATTTTTCAAAGTTTATTTATACGCGTAAAACATGCAGGAGAAAGATTTTCCTGAAAAGTGAGATTTGCTAGTTTTTCAACAGAGCAGTTAATTTGTTTGGTTTTTTGATTACTACCTAATAAGTTTTTAGTCTAATTGATCAATTTATTGATGACACTAGTGTATTATTATGTAGAAGTATTTAAAATATCAAGTACTAAATATTTCAATCTGATCGAGTATCGCTTCTCATACTAACAAAAGGAAATACTGTAACCTTTCGCCAAAGCAACTGAAAAATTCAGTAGGTACTTATTACAAAAATCCTGATAAGCTATTTTATTTTCTTGTTGAATATATGTTTTTTAAATCAAGACATACAAACACGTTTCTGTATGATATGTTGATTATAATACGTGTGAAAAAAATCATTGCTCTAGTGCAGGATGATGCAGGTGATGATGATGACTTTTTAACACCATAGACCCCTAAAAATTTGCTCTATCACTTTGATAAATATGACTTAATTTATTAATCAATGTAATATAGTTACAAATGATTTAAAATAAACAATCTATAGTTACAAAGAAAAATAAGAATAATACTACCTAGAAAGGTGAGGACAAATGATATTCTAAACAAATGAAAATCGCACGGGTATAGGGTATATTTCCTTAATGAAGGGACAGATATTGAACTGGGACAAAGTCAGATTCTCGTACAAGAAAACCAACGTCAGAAGTTAAAATGTCTACAACGGTTATAAAGCTTTTTTTTATAGGTGGATAAAATAATTTTATTTATGTAAAATAAATCTATGTCGAAACTGACCATTCATAAAAATTAAATTTTTTTTTTTTCGATTATGTTTTAAAATTAACCGTTTTTATTTTTTACCCCTTTTTGTGAAATAAAGGGAATTTCCTTATGGAATTTTTTTTAAAAAAGGGGGGAAACCCTATATTGATTTGTCGGGGGGGTTTTTTTTACCCCCTTTTTGAATTAGACCAATTTTTTTTTTGTCACCTTTTATGAAATTTTAATAAAATTTACTTTGTTTTTTTTTATCCCTCCCAAAAAGAAATTTTATTGAAAAAAAATTTTTAAAGTTGTACAAAATTAAACAACTTAGTTAAAAAAATGGTGGTACCAATTTTGGGTTTAAATTAAACAAAAAATTTTTTTATTTTGAAAAATTGGGTTTTTTTACCCAGGGTCGGGGTTTTGGGAATAAAAAAGTTACTTTTGGTAGCCTTTTTGTCCCAAAAAAAAAAAATTTTAAATTTTTCCCGGGGAAAATCCCGGGTTTAAAAAAAAAAAAGGGTATTTTTCTTTTTA
>JAGVSP010001354.1:0-43603 GCA_022494985.1 Micrasema minimum | reverse complement strand
CTGCGCCGCGCCGCGCTGCGCCACGCGGTGATGCAATGGCAATTTGGAGGGATATAACTAATTAACTCACTAACCATCACCCCATTTCCCCGTAGGGGTAGGCAGTGAGGATATAACGCCATACATCTCTGTCCTGACACACTTCCTTCGCTTCCTCTACAATCATACATCCATGCACACCTTGCCTTGCTTTCTCGGCCTTCCTCGGCTTCTACATGCAGGCACACTTGCATTATAACTTCTTTTAGCCGTCCTTTCATGACCAAACCATCGTAAAAGCCCATTCTTAATTTTGTCGATAATGCTTATCTCAGCCTTGCAATCTGCTCTAATTTCGACATTTGTACACCTATCTTAACACAA
This sequence comes from Micrasema minimum, assembly GCA_022494985.1. Taxonomy (NCBI): domain Eukaryota; kingdom Metazoa; phylum Arthropoda; class Insecta; order Trichoptera; family Brachycentridae; genus Micrasema; species Micrasema minimum. The sequence continues at coordinate 43,240 of JAGVSP010001354.1, read as the reverse complement.
ATTCGCATGAGAGATCGCATTTCAACAGCACTCAGTCTACTTTCATCCTTCTTTTTCCAACACCATGCTTCACTGCCATACATGGGTTGGTACCAGAACTCCGTTATGTACTGCCATTTTAGGGATAGTATCCTTATATTATATTATAATGTCTTTCAAATAAATACGTCCAAAAATACGCATCGTAATTGCCTAAAATTTATTACGAGTATATATTACTATTATGAAATATTTATTTAAGTGTGATTATAACAAAAAAAAAACATATTATGTGATACCTAAGACTAGCGCTGAATACATGATATTACTATGTCGCTTGATATCATTTTCCCTTGCACACATTATGTCGCTTAGTAACTGATTCCTCACAACTAGTGTTCTGCGAATCGTCACACGTGTTAAAGACGCCGAAGGAAAAAGGGCCCCTGGGCGTTGATGTAAGGTAAAGGAAGGTATTATTGTGATATCGATACTTTTTCAAACATTTATCACAGAGTTTACCTCAGTAACCGTGCAAAATGTAAAATATTACAGATCATTCGTTAAGTAATACAACTACGAGTCGCGCTTTTTGAAAAAAAAGCAAAAACGTTTGCGTGAAGAATGGCCCATTACGGAAAAAAACGCATAAAAACGCTTCGAAAGAAGCCAAATATTCTACCGGTCGTAGGTAACGGTCTTCCGAGGTAATGGCACAGGTATCAGAAATGCACCTATCGTAATCGATGAGAAATCTATGATTTTCTGGGGAAATTCCCTGCCGGAGGCTAGTATGTCACCTGTCAAACTTCGGACTCTCTCCCTCTCATACGGAGAAAAGTGCGAGTGGAAGAGGGACAAATGCCCTTAGGTGAATAATATATAGGTCGATTTATATTACGTTTGTTAGCGTTGCGTAGTTTTAAATTACTACAACTACAAATTAAGTTTAGGGGTTTAGAATTAAGGTTAGGGTAATGAGAGGTATTATAGTGATACATACATTATATTGTGATTTTTTCCAAAAATTATCACAGCATAACCAATAGTAGCAGCCAAGCGTAATGTAGTATACGGATTAATGAGTCGTACGTACAAGATATTATGCCAACTTACTGTGGTGATATTTTTTATACAATAAACTAATAAATTAAACCTTGTTACCAATTCATGGTCCGCTAAAGTCATCCATCTTGTATGTTAAACAAGAAGTTTCCAAAATGGAGATTACAAACACCAGGCGCGTGGAATATGTGCATAATATTAAATTAATCACTAATTATAATACAAAGGCGTTGACCAAATGATCTACATTTGGAACAAAAGTTTGGATGGAATTTTGTGGTCAGTAGACAGGTGGTTTTATGGACTTATTTAGGCCATTTCACGCGAAGAATTTCCACAGATTTCTAACGGAATAAAAAGAAAAATGTTCTTTTAAAAGTAAACGATGAATGAAAGAAATGTTAAGTCTTAAAACTTTACTAATTCGAAGTAAATCTACTTTAAACTGTCGTAAGTCTATTGACAAAATGGTTCTCTTTAAAAGTAATTAAGGTAAAAAAATAGACGCAATATTAGTAAGTTGAAATAAGTACCCACTAAAAAATACTTAAATACGTTTAAAGCTGTTTTCTTTTGGAGTAATTAGACTGATCTTGCCTATTTTTCTACAATGAAAGCCCCACCCTTTCCCTAGACTGCTTTAAAGACTATTGAGTCTTTTTCAGTCCAGCCAACTCTACCGATTTTTTCAACAAGCTAAACCGCGATTTTAAGATTGTTACTGTGATAAAAATACGGATGAATTTACGTTATGTACGCGAACAATTGCTTTTATTGCCTCTACCACTGTCTCGGCTTATGTATTATAATTGTCATTGTTTCCATCACACAAACCAACCAACCAGAGTCGGCCCAAATTAACAGTGGTAGGGTTTGTTAGTTTCTACCCCGATCATTATTTATTAGTAATTACTACCACCCGTGTGGAGACCGGCATCCCGCCTCGCCAGGCCCCCACCCCAGACATCCAACCGTGCATCCGCGGTTAGGGTCTCAATGGAGGGGGGATAAGGGAAAAGAGGAGAGGGGACAGAACGCATGTGTGCATCTCACACTATTATCCTATCTGTCAGACACTATTTCATACGTCCCCTGCCGTACCCTATCACAATACCTATCCAAAGACCATCCTATCCTTGCAAAAGACACAATACAATTGAGTTGAGGGGTGGGATATAATTTGACAGCTCCACACACGCACACACAAAACAGCCCGGGACGGGCCGCCCCAGCGAGCGCACACCAAGTCCCCCCGGGGACTACCCCACTAAGCAATCTACTAGTTCTAGATACTTCCTTTTACGGATCTTGATCTTGCCTATAAGTAGAAAACGAACAAGATATACTGCACTTGGTTTACCAATGCAATGCAGTACAAGCAAGGAGGAAAGTAATGTGACCGTAGCCGTTCTTCACATAATAATAGTCCTTGATTTTCTCCACCGAATAGAGCCATAATCGTTTCATTTTGTATCGTCTTTGCTCTAGTGCGCAAGTCCAAGGAGAAAATAGAGGACTGCGTTTGTATGTAGATACGGACTTCTCGACCGCGCTTCATAAGTGGGTATTTTTGCACTTGGCACTATAGCGTGTGTTGTTGAATTGTTAAATTTTTATACTTAAACGAATAATATCAAGATATTAGGAAGTGTGTGCGGATTTTTATATCTCCGTAGATATGGTTGCTCGATTACAGATCAGTACCGATTCGGTAATAAGCGACGTGATAACGATTTCTTACCCATGGATGTTTAACGTTTTCGCGATCACAATGGAACACGCGTTAAAAGTTATCGATCGGGATTATTAAACGAGCGCATACTAGTCGCGAGCCATTTCCCGAGATATATCTTATTCGCACAAATCTTCATTCAATCTTTATTATAATTTAGCCGGTTTTCGGCAAGCCAAATATTGAGAAAAGCAGTCGAAATAATAAAAAATCAGCCAAGCGCAATGATTTGACGTTTGACGTAAGGCCGCGTTATAGCTTGCATCGGCCCCGCTCGGCTCAGATCGGCTATGTTCGGCTATCGATACCGAGGTATCGAACGAATGTCACTGTGATCGCTCAAATCGTTAGCAATAGCACGTGAATAGCACGCTTTTAACTACGTCGATAGTTATCTGTGCTTGAGCTACTAGTTCATGTAAAAAATATGAATATTATAGGAGTAGGCTTAGGACCTATGTACATATTTATGTACGCGATCTATTATACAAATTTAGCATAATTATTGTGAAACGTTGTCATTGAAGTTGCATGGCCTTTTGTGCAGGTACCTACATAATAAGTATTCTAAAATTATGTTGAATTCATTATTTTTCACGTTCCGTTACCCATGATCATAAAACCTAAATTAAATAAAATTATTGAGAAGCTTGACTGATTTTTTACTAAGAATTTTTTGAAGTTTGTGCAAAGAGGCTGTATTGTATTTGATTTACATACTATAATTAAGGTACAAGGTGCCTATTTCTTTACTAAAATGCAATAGCGAATAGCCGGGATCATGGTTTTTGCGTTGGTACACCAAGTGTAATGAATCTTGATCATTTGTTACATGAAGGCAAGGTGAATAGTCTTACGCTTCAACGCCGGTACAAGGTATCACATGTGACGCAGTACCTTATGCACGATTGGGTGCGAATAAGGGAAAGCGGGAGTATCATTTTTTGAGACTTCGATTTACTGGAGACACGTCAGTGAAAAAAATATATGTTGCGACTGTGCCTGGATGTAGAGATCGAGGAAGGCCGAGAAAGACATGGCATGATCAAGTTAAACAAGTGCTTGAAAGTGGGCATGTAAGAAGTCGGAATAATCGACGTGCGTGCATGAGAAGATGTAAGAAATGTGGAAGAAGCAAGAGAAGTGTGCCAGGACAGAGTGGTGTGGCGTTCTATCATCTCTGCCTACCCCTTCGGGAAATCGCGTGATGGTTAGTTAGTTACGTCAGTGAAAAATTTACTGCCATGTAATATTATGTTGCTAATATAAGGAGTTATACGAAACATTAAAAAAAATTATTTCCCACAAAATCGCCTTTTAAATAGATTTTTAAAATTATTTATTACAGCTATCATCTGCCAACTAACCTCGTCCAATAAACATTTATCATCATCATAATACTCGTAGCATAGTGGTAGGACCGTGCATGAGGTCGCGGGTTCGATTCTCGTAGGGGGTCAAAATGAAATATCTATTTACATGCGATTTTCATATTATTTTTTATGTGTCACACCTTGGACTGGTACTGAAGCGTATGACTGATCATCTTACCTTCATGTAATTAAATGATCAAGATACACTGCACTTGGTGTACCGATGCAGTGCCCTATGCAGCCATCCGATGCACCATTGGGTGCGGATAAGGCAAGGTAGTAGTAGTAGTAATATTTAAAAAAAAACATTCTGTGGATTCCAGTAATACCGGGATTCCGCGGTATTCAATCCCGTAAAATATCAGGATTAAATCTATTTTATAGAATTTACGCATATATTACAAAATAAGTAGATAGATATATAAGTACATGTAATACAGTAAAACATCTCGGTTATGTAATGGCCTTGTATAGAGAAACTTCACTGAATGTTCAAAGACCAAATAATGTGGTAGAAGAGTTCTGTTTTACCGACAAAAGATGACCTTCTTAATTCTTATAATTTAATATTATAATATTTTTTATCATCTTCATCGTCGAGCCGTGTCAATCCATTATGTAGAAGGCCTCTTCGTTATATTTTCGTCAATCTAACTTAACTAATCAATATGTCAAAAAAATGATAGTTTTTTTACATAATATTTGGTTAAGGTGTTTAGGTCAAGGATGTAAAAACATGACATCTTAAGGAAGGCCGATTCGCCGACTCAAGCAATAGGGTAAGGAGAGGTATTATTGTGATATGGATAATATTGTAATACCACAGTATTGCCAATCGCAGGAACAAAAGAAAACGCGCCGTTCGATTAAAGGCAAAACCTGTTTGCCACATTTTGACCGGAAATGCTTAATCTCACTTTTGAAGATACCTACATAGTAGAGATAATATCTACAATATATATCTATCTAGAATGGTTCAGAATTCTTATTGACAGTTGATAGGTTCTAGTAATGGATCGCATTCCTAAACAAGGATGATAATATTAAGGACTCCTACCCTACCACACAAAGCTTAAAATAATATAATCTTTTGAGGGAACTTTCAAATGATCTAACGTAAGTGCCATGGGATTGTGCGGCGGTTATGTCGTTTGTGTGTGCTCTAGGAAGAAATCGACGTTGACCGATGTGGTAGGTACCCAGGGTTCCTAATTCCTCAGAAAATTCATTTGTTTAGTCAAAAGATAAACGTAAAATGTACATATTTTATCTCTCCGTTATCGTTGATAAATTTAATGTAATCTTAATAAAATGTTAATGAGAAAGCAACCTACCCCTTCGGGGAAAGGGATTGGTGGTTAATTAGTTAGTTAACTAACCGCCTCCGTAGTGTAGCGGTAACGTGCTGGGCTGCCATGGATGAGGTTTGGGTTCGTTTCCGATGGTGGTCAATATGACATATTGGAACTGGAGGCCGATCGCTTGGCTTGGAGGCAGTTTGTGGAATGATGATGATGATGAAAATAACCAAATACTTAAATAACTTTTAAATGCACAATTTCTTAACAAAGGCTTATTTTTCATGTTACATACGTTTTTATCGACCATGACAGCGGGTAACTTATTAGAATCTCATCTGTAATCTTTACCCTTGATATCGGCACAACATTTAATAAAATACACGTATTAATTTTTGTAAATGTAAGAAACGTTAACAAAAGAAATACTGAAGCGTATGACTGATTATCTTACTTTCACGTAATAAAATTATCAATATACACTGCACTTGGTGTACCGATGCAGTGCCCTATGCACCATTGAGTGCGGATAAGGTACAGTAAGTAAGTAAGTAAAAAACATTTTCATTTTAGTAAATAAAGTTCGGGTATTCCTAAAAATTAATATGAAATTTAAAAAATATGTTATAAAGTAGACTTACCAATTGATTATATTTTTCAAAATCAGAATAAAGCGGAGATCAATCACTTCACAGTTTATTTCGTAATAATCACATAATAAGATATCCAACAAATCGATAGACAACAAAATGTGAAATCGAGTCTTAAAACACAGCAGTAAAAAAATACAAACTCCTCTCAAACGTCAACAAAAAACAATAATAAACTTTGTAAAAATACGATTGTTTTATCTGTTTTGAGTGATTAAGTTGTTATTTATACATTATTCCATCGAACCACTGTTTATTCTTCCAAATTGAATGACAATCCAGTCCAAAACCACATTTATTTACAATTTCGCGTAAATTTACGGTCGTAAAACTTTGAAAAGCTTCGCACGCGTCCACCTGCCGTCACGGGACCAACTCGACTGAAGTTGGCGCTGAACATTACCGGAATACTGGATACGGATACTGGCTGTCTCTCGAGAAATCTTCGGCCACTCGCCTCGCGTTCCAAATTCAAACAAAGCCGCTTTTGGCGGAACTAATTATTTGAATATTTGACAGGACGATAAAATACCTACTATGGCACGCTGCGCAGCATTAACCCTTTAGGCTTCAGATGCAATATTTTTTACAATTATTATTTTTATTTTATTCATCTACGAATGAAGCGATGATTTAAAATGCTAAACATTTTTACGTTTTTATTTAACAAACCAAGAGACAGATAGAAAAATCACAATTGGGTTCTTCCCGATTTATTTTTTATTAAAAAAAATTGATTAAAAAATTACAATATTTAGGGATTTTTTAAATTTATTTTTACGATGTCATATTAACTATCTAGAGCGGTTTGAAATAGCGCTTTTTCAAATCGCTCGCAAAATCCTCCATTTGGCGTTACGTCACAGCAATATAGGCCTTCACTACGGAATGAATTTCGCGCCTTTCACGGTAGACGGGTATGACGTCATTAGCCAATAACGGGTGTTAAAAACCATTCGTATTTTCGTGTTTTTAAAACATAAATTGAGGCCATGAGAGCCAGAGTGGCCTAACTTCTTAAACAAAAGTTTACGGCCTATCTCACTTAGGCCACTATAGCGCTACCAAACTTTTTAAATTTCAAATAGGCAAAGATGGTTAATGATAACGCCAACTAGGTTTTATTTTTAAAATTATTTTTAGGCCATTGTGGCTCTACGAGTTACCGTTTACAACAAAATTTTTAAATAAAATCAGTATTGAAAAAATGACAGTTAGGCCACTCTGGCTCTCATGGCCTCAATTTATAAATGAAAACAAAATTTTTGATCATTGTGTTTTATATCGTTGGATTTGTAAAAATATACTTTAAATATTTAAAACGTTTTCAAGGATATTCAGGTTATCGGGAAGAACACTATTACTATGTGCACTCAATCAAATCACTTAAATAAAGAACCGTTCGCTCCAGGATGTGATAACTTGGACTAGCACTGAAGAACCTATGCGGAGACAAACATCTTAAAATGCAAATTTCTCGACTCCATAATTAATTAAGGACAGTTTGTTTCAAAACTTGATAATGTGTCCGCATGGCGTTACGGTTTTTATTTTACAAATTTTAAAATTTAAAAGACTAGCGTTCAGAGAGACGCTTTAACTAGTTGAAATAAAACTCACCAAACCACGATAGAAACACGGTTAATGCGTCTCAATACTGATACGGGATTGTACAGTTTTCTGTACAGTTTCCTGTGCAGTTGGCAAACTGTCACGGGACAAAGCAAAAAGCGGGACTATACGGATAAAGCGAAAACTGTACTGTTTCTTTGCAGTTTGTAAACTGTCCCGTATAAAGCGAAAACTGCATGGAATATTGAATGGTTGAATACCTGACAGTTAACGTTTTTTTATGTAAACGTTTAATGGATGTAAGTAGATGTAGATATATTAAATGCTTTTAAAAACGTACAAAAAAACTATTTACATTATTAGCTATACATATTAACATTTTCTGTGTGCAGACATACCTACGATAAGAACTTACGATCACGCTTAAAAAAGTGTACATATTTTTGTCTCTGTTGGGATGTCAATTTCAATTGTAATTTGGTTATTTATTTTTATGTATAAAACAGATAAAGTACAATAGTAACGGTGTTATAAAGGGTTAAGATTTAAGATGATTATTTTTTCATATTTCGTAAATTATTTTGTACCATTTTTTTATTTCAGTGCATTTTAAAATGCCAAATTTCCACTCTGTGGTTTCTGAAGCTAATTGCTGACTTGATGGTTTATGACGTATCGCTTTTAAATTTTAAAAATGGCGTAAGTTACCTATCAGATATTAAGTTTACGTTCTGCTTCGGAGGTACGGTTTAATTTAGTATCTATACATAGTCCCAAAAAGTAAAATAAAGTTTTCTTAGAATTGATGAAAATGGCAAATAATGTATACATATTATTTAGGTTTATTACTATTTTTACAATAGATTCCTATCTGAGCAGGTATGCACTTAATAAAATGAATTGATGGCTTTTTATTTCATATATTTTTTTTTACTCTTGTTGAAAATGTTTTAAGTTAAGTAAACGTAAGTCGTTTTAGCATACATTGAGAAAATGAATTTATTAGAAATACGCTCAATAAGAGCGATCCATATGCCAGGTGAAATGTAATAGAAATATAATTATAAATAGTAAAAATAATCGTCCGCCTCGTTGCATAGTAGTCTTGCTATTTTACTAATGCGCACTTTAGACGGGACCAGAAACTGTACAGTATCTTGTTCAGAAAATTGTACAGTCTGTCAAAAGACACGCTAAACTAAGTCATAGGTTTAAGTGTGAAAACGAGACTTTTATTGCAATTAATACGACCTAATACCTACTACTACTAATGTCGAAATTAGAGCAGAGTGCAAGGCTGAGATAAGCATTATCGACAAAATTTTTAAAAAAACCTAAGGCTTTTACGATGGTTTGGTCATGTGGAGCGAATGAGTGATGAAAGAACGGCTAAAATAAGTTTAAATGCAAGTGTGCCTGGATGTAGAAGCCGCGGAAAGCCGAGAAAGACATGGCATGACCAAGTACGTCAAGTACTTGAAAGTGGACATGTGAAAAATCGGAATAACCGGCGTATGTGCATGAGAAGATGTATGAATGTAGAGGAAGCAAAGGAAGTATGTCAGGACAGAGTGGTATGGCGTTCTATCCTCTCTGCCTACACCTACGGGGAAGTGGCGTGATGGTTAGTTAGTTAGTAAGTTAGTTACTACTACTACTTTCCCTTATCCGCACCCAATGGTGCATAGGGCACTGCATTGGTACACCATGTGCAGTGTATCTTACGCTTCAGTACCTACCAGGCCAAGGTATCACACATAAAATATTAATATAAAAATCTCCTGTAAATAAATATTTCATGTTGACCCCCTACGGGAATCGAACCCGCGACCGCAGGCACGGTAGCCAAATGCGCTACCACTATGCTACGAGGCGGACAACCTACTCCATACAAACATATTTAGGTTGTCTTTTGTATAAGCACTATTATGAAAATCGATAAAATTTTATACCTTAACGCAGCGTTTCCCAACCTTTTTCAGTCGCGGACCCCTAGGAAATCAAACCCAATTTTCAAGGACCCCCTTAATTTAAAAAAAAAACAGCAATAAATTTTGGGATCATTTACTTTATAATAGTACCTACTACAAATATAAAATTAAAAAATACGTTAATAATTAAGTACAACAGCAACACCAACACGGTTAATAGGGTCTCATCTTAAAATTTATTCGCTAATATAAAAATATCCTGACCAGACTCTATTAAATGTGAAGGTTGGTGTTGATTTTTTGAAACTAAATTAGTAATGTTTGGGTTGATGTTACTACTCAGTTGTAGTCTCAGATCGGATTCTACTTGCAATCTATTTCTGTATTTGTTTTTAGTGTAAACAAGAGCAGAGAATGCCTTTTCACATAGGTACGTGCTTGAAAAAAGCAGTAAATGTTTTAATGCTTCTTCTGCTAAATCCTTATAATCTTTCTTTACAAAAAGCCCAAAAACTTGATAATGTGGATTCTTTAAAATAACATTTTAATGCAGAATCACAAGAAATTTCAATTAGTAATTACGACCGGTAATTTACGACGAATAAAACATTTATTGATTATTATTTATTTTGCATAAGCAACTATGCACAAAATGGGTACTTTTATAAATGTTTTAATCTTTTTTGATAGTTAAGAGATAGCCTATAAGTGGACGTTATTTTTAGAAATTAATACAAGTGTATGTCTGTTGGCTGTCCATAAACAAATATTTTTTTAAAAAAGTTGTCAAATGGTCCAGAGATGTGACTGCGGACACCCATACATATATTCGCGGACCCCCAGTTGCTCGATCACAGATCAGTACCGATTCGGTAATAAGCGACGTGATAACGATTTCTTACCCCCATGGATGTTTAACGTTTTCGCGATCACAATGGAACACGCGTTAAAAGTTATCGATCGGGATTATTAAACGAGCCATACTAGTCGCGAGCCATTTCCCGAGATATATCTTATTCGCACATATATTAATTCAATCTTTATTATAATTTAGCCGGTTTTCGGGAAGCCAAATATTGAGAAAAGCAGTCGATAATATAATAATCCGACAAGCGCATTGATTTGACGTTTGACGTAAGGCCGCGATCAATGGCCGCATCGGCCCCAGTCGGCTATCATCGGCTAGGCGAAAACGTCCGAACACACGACGAACACAGCCGAACCGCTACCACGGTATCGAACTGTGATCGGTCAAATCGTTAAGCGTTAGCACGTAAATAGCACGCTTTTAACTACGTCGATAGTTATCTGTGCTTGAGCTACAGGGGTCCGCGGACCACAGGTTGGGAAACACTGCCTTAACGTAAGAAAAACAAGGCAAGATGGCGTTGCTTCCCGTTCCGTTGGGCGGTTGTTAGGAATGTGACAACTGATGCAACGCAACGTTGTTGGCTGTCAGTTGGTTGGTAGTTTGGTAGTTTGGTAGTTTGGAATGTGATGTTTCTAAAGTGTGTTGCATCGTGTTTAGCAATGGTTTGTTTTCTTCTCAAATTGGCGCTTTTCGCCGACCTGCGTGAAATTTCATCCTCTCTGATAGTAGGTAGTAGGTACTCGTATTTCCTCACACAAATCTAATTCCGCAACTCGCCAAAAACACTAAACACTAGGTACCTATAATAGGATGTAAGGGAAGATGGACGTGGTCGTTTTTGCCTTCAATCAGACACAGGATGTCCAGTAAATTTTTGGTCTTCGATCATTACACCGCGCAGATGGTCTCTGGTCACGGGGAGTTTAGGGCCAAGCTCCATTCGTTTGGACTTGCCCCAGACCCGGGCTGTGCGTGCGGAGATGGTCATCAATCAGCAGAACACATTCTGTGGAATTGTATTCTAATGGATGACGCCAGGGACGAAATGATAAATGGCTTGACAGGGGTTATGAGACCAGCGTGGAATGTGGATCTGATGCAAAATTCTAATAATTTTTATTTGTTCAAACGGTTTGTCGGAATCTGGGTGTCGCGTTGGGAAATCCTCAGGGTCGCTGCATGAGCTGCTCCTGAATATGCGCTGACTTCGTTTTGGACTGTGCTTCCTTTCGAGCGGAAGGCACTGCGTATGTGCTGTCTCCCCTTGCGGGGTTGGTGCTATGGACCCTCCTCTCTTTCTCCGTCCACTGGGAAGTCTTCTTACTTTTGTTAGTTATTATTTCTTTTGTATATACGTGTATTATGTGTAAATAGGGGTGGCTGCTATGCGGGGATTTAAGAGAGAAATGAGCTTCCCCACCCTTTTGGTGAAAAGAACTAAAAATAATCAAAACAATTTTTCCTCTCGGAATTTGACTTGACCCCCTCTTCCACACAACCCGCTCATCGATCCACCAGCTATCCAGTCGGGAGACTAGAGAAAACAAAATGCTCCAAAAATAATATATGTGAGGTTAAATCCTCAAAGTCTCAAATTACGTCATCCATTCGTACCCTGAGGCTGGGATGTTGAACCAGAGTGAAACACTGCTTTTGTAGATACAATAAATATATTTCATTAAATAGTCACAGAGTTAATAAAAATCTAATAATCCATACAAGTATACTCTCTCGCCGTGCGTTTCAAGCAGCTCAGACGCAAACCAACAAAATATTTGGCGGATTTCCACCTTTATAAACAAACCAAAGAAACCTAATTTAGTTGCAACAAAGAATAAAATTAATTTGAATATTTACTGATTTTAATTTCTCTGAACTTCCATTACAACATGGAGGATGTTTTAGTATGGGAGATTTTCTGCTAAGTTGGTAAATAATGCGTCATGGCGCAATCTACAATTTATTCTAGCGACAAACATATTGGGCAAACATTAATACTCCTAAGGAATGCAAAGCAATTATTAAATTATTCTAAATGATGATTTTCAATTTGAAAATAATGACATGGATGGACCAAAGCTAAAGACCGTTGACACTTCATTACATCCGGTGGTAAAAAACATGATGACAATCTTCAATATCTTCCCGCCTTCTTCCGTGGACTGGATGGGCGCGTGGCCTAGGCGCCGCCCTCAGCGCAGCTGCACCTTCGCGAGCCTCCTTTGCGTCATCCTTTTGTCTGGCTATACCGGGGGGTTCATCAGCGAAACAGCGGACATGTTGTGCTCGTTGCGATGACCACGGCACTTCCGTCGGGGGGGGTAGATCTCCCAGTCATCGAATGCGAATTTTACTCCGCGATATTCTCATACCATCCAAACCTCACATTCCTCGTGGCGGAGTAATACCGTCAACCTCTCACGGGAATTGCCATCAAAATTATAAAATGGTACACAAAAGTTCTTTTGTATCACAAGAACTCAAAATGGTGGTGGTTGTGAATTTATTAAAGTAAAAATAAAAAATAAAAAGGTGAAAATAGAAATAATAAAAAGAAGAAAAAGGAAAGGATTCCTGTGGAAAAATGTCGCAATGAGTACGATGCTTAGCAGATCTCTGTGGTTACGGTTTTAAATAGGACTCGTGAGGTACTTACATAATTTATGAATCCTTTCCAATGTCTAAAAACTGCACTTGTAAAATGACACGGCGCGGCAGTGACCCGCGCCGCTCGGTGTCCGAGGCAGAAAAGAGTTGGCCCTGGCTCATTCGCCAGTCCCTAAAGTTATAGCAAAAAAAAGTACTGCGCCCGAATTTATACACCGTGCTTATCTAGTGCGTGTTCGCACTGTGCCGCCTAATTTTATAACGTCACAATGTGCAGCTGAAAGAGAGTCCCCCCAGGACTCTATGCGGGTGGATGGTGGGTTTCGTTATCCCCCCTCAGGTACCTATAATACTATACAACGTAGAGGTACGTAGTTACATTTTGTACATCAAGTGTACATTGTTTTTTGAAGTGAAAACTTCTTTAGAAAATACACCAATAAAGTAGATCGCCCAAAAAAATGCTTTAACTATATTCTCAATAGATGTCACTATAGGGAAAGAATATTAAAAATGTTTAAAATCTGTCAAAAACACAACTCGCAGGTGGATTATTCTGTACAAACTTAGATATATACAAGTTTCAAAAATTTGTCATACATGGTTGTCAGATGACGGGCGGAATGGGGAATGTTGTAATACATCAAGTGGCCACTTAACCCAGCCAATGACAGGTCATAAGCCCTGTAAACGCCTAGATAACCCACATTCGTTTCCAGAGCTTCTCTAGAATCGTTGGGAGTGATTTGAAACTCTATGAAACGAAAAAGCGACACTAAAAAGAGACAAACATATAGATCTATGGGATTTAGCCTGCGAGAGAATGAGATAGAGTTGTATAGCGTTTCCTGTTATCTTCGTCTTCTCTTTGTGCGGTGCTTCGTAGCCTCCACACTCTTGTCTACCAAGCGTTGTGCGCATGCATGTAGTAAGTTTGTAATGTATGTGTGTGCGCCTGCCCAGTTAGAATTGGTTCCAGGAGAATCTATTCAGAACTCATTACAAATTGGTCGCCTTCTATGCAGTAAAGAATGAATTGATTCCACTTATGATTCCGAGTAATGTAAAAGGGAATATATTAATTCCATTTCTACTTCTGAGTAATGCAGAATGGAATTAATCAATTCCATATTTGGTTCCAAATAATGAAGCTATGACTTCGAAAACATGAATAAACAAGATAAAATTTTACGGGATTAGGGTATTCCGATCAAAAACAGTAATTGACGCGGTACATTGCAGATATATTGAAAATTGAAACAAAAACTTTTGTCTCATGCTTTAGTTATCATAAGCCGCTCGTATCACTTGTAGAAATTGAAGACATGGATCATGAATAATAATAAAAATGAAAAATGAAAAAAATTATCAACTGGGTACCAATATTCATAATAAAAAAATCCTTTAATTATCCCACTGCATTTATCTCATTCTCTCTCAGCCAGCTTAGTTTTATTAAGGTTTCACTTCTACCTGGTGTGAACTGCACACATGTATTTTTTTAAATATGGGTCCTTTTCTCTCTTTTTTCCTATCCCTATCACCCTCTTTTCCTCTCATCCAAACCTTTCCTTGTGAATCTCCCATTTAACGAATCAGTCCAAGGTATCAAAATATTTGTTACTTTAGACTGATGGTGAAGCGTAAGACTTATCTTCTTGCCTTCACGCAACAAATTGATGATCAAGATTAACTGCACTTGGTGTACCAATTACCTGACCTATGCGCCATTAGGTGCGGATAAGGGAAAGTGATAGTAGTAGATATTCTAATGTATTCTTGGTTAATCTGATAATTTATTGATTAATAAGTACCTATTGTTTATTCTTCTTTCATACTATCTTCATAGGTATCGAATCAGTGACTGCGGCGGTCAATTTGTAAAATTTGTATAAAAGTATCTGTAATGAAAATGAACAAAGAAAATAGCAGGTAGTAGAAAGTAACAGTAGACAATATTTATAGTGAAATGGATTTATAAATCTTACAGTGAAAGTGAACAACCATTGATGATTTAGAAGATTTTGTGAATTGAGGTAGGTAGTTACTATAATAAATTATTATAATTCACAAATTACGGCTCTCATATTCAATGAACTTTACAAATCTTATTATTTGCAATAATTCTGTACCCGATAGCCAAAAAGCCACATCTTCAAAATCCCCGTTTTTTAGGAAGCGCATTTCAGTGATTTACAGTCGCAGTTTGCTGTATTTTTCAAAATTATTTTCCATAAATGTAAATCACAGTAAATTCACAGTCATGGATTGCTGTATTTTACCAATTTATTTTTAAAATGTAATACACTGAAATTTACAGTTGCGACTGTTCAAAAAAAACTGCGGCTCGCTGTATTTTTCAAATGTATTTTCCATACAATGTAATTCACTGAAATTTACAGTCGCAGTTTGCTGTATTTTTCCAAAGATTTATTTTTTATAAAATGGAAATCTCTGATTTCAGTGACCCATTTGGGTGTACTAAAGTTATCCTAAGTTTTAAGACGGGGATATATAGAATCATGGTCTATACGTAGGTACGTCCCCCATCTTCCTATAATGACCATATTTATAAATCCGCTTATTATAACGATCAATCGTTTATATTGAAAATAATTTATAGTGAAAACTCGTGAAACCGTACAAATCTCTTCATATTTATTTTACGCCAAGGTAGTTTATAAGGGTTAAATATAACTACTACTACTTTCCCTTATCCGCACCCAATGGTGCATTGGTGCACCAAGTGCACACAAGTGCAGTGTCTCTCGATCATTTTATTACACGAAGGTAAGATGCTCAGTCTCACGCTTCAATACCAGTCCAAGGTATCACACATGAAATATCAATACGAAAATTACATGTAAATATTTCATGTTGACCCCCTACGGGAATCGAACCCACGACCTCATGCACGGTAGCCAAATGCGCTACGACTATTCTACGAGGCGGACAAATATATATAAATATACATTTAAAGAATCAACACGACTCAAGGAAGCGAATGAAATGTGTCAGGACAGGAGTGGTATGGCGTTCTATCCTCTCTGTCTACCCCTACGGGGAAATGGCGTGATTGTTAGTTAGTTAGTCAACAAGACTCAAGACGTAGCAGTTTCGGCCGACCATTTTATTCTTTTATTTTATTTTATTTATAGGAAAAACAACAGTATCGATACATGAACGTAGAATACAAAAAAGCATGATTACCAATTATAGTTTTTCACATTTATACAATTCAAAGTAGATGGAAAAAATAAATATAAGAAATAAATATAAAGAGATATGAGGGAAGGATAGGATGATATGGATACATTTACCATGAAACAACTGAAACATAGATAGGTAGGCATTTTTCTTTGGAATTTTACAGCTAAATAACAAATTCAATTATAGTGTAACCAACGCCTAGTAAGGAAAATTGAGTACCTACATTTTAAATATTATTAATTATTAAAAATTTAAATAACTATGTACGTACATAGTATGATACACTAGCCACTATAAAATATTTTTATATAATTTAATGGATAATCGTGAAATGTGACGAAATTAATGTAATAATAATTGCTGTTTTTTTCGATTGATGGAATACTGTTTTACAAAACCAATACCGTAATAATCGATGAACAAACATTGAGTTTAGGTCGTTTTTCATCTTCGTGAAATGTTACGAAATTTCGTAAGGCTTTCACATAATCTTAGAAACAAACTATCCGATTCGTCACGACACCGTTCAGGCATAATATTATACCTTTAAAAATATACTAAGTACTATTATGTCTTTATAAAAAAAACTGTTAAATCATAATAATTATTGTTAGACCAAATCAACTTTTACTTATAGATACGTTTTTATTAATATTTGTTTTGTTGTATCCATTTCAAATCAAGTGTAAATTATACAATTAATTAAAATTGTATTCATTTTCTTGCGTATTTTAGTTAGTCGATTTTGATAAGGTTGTTCTAGAACAGTCCAGTCGTGCTGAAATATTAGATACACTCGAAGAAATATGTAGTTTCACTTGTTAATAATATAAATTGGCGACCAAAATAAGACAACTATTTAAATTATTACGCCCATAAATTTTCCTCAAACCTTTTTTCGGCAGAATCCTGAAAATTTTATTTATTTAAGAACTTTGATTGGTATTGATTTGTTCGGTGTATAAGGTACCTACGTTTATAAAACACGTTAGCTTTTTCCAATAATTATATTGTTTAAAGCTGTCTGGAGATCGGATGTTTACTCGGTTTAAAAAAGTGCAGCCTTTATCACACCTGTTCTCCTCTATGGCTGCGAATCATGGCACCTAACCAGGGCCCAAAATAGCAGACTTCTGAGTTTTGAGAATAGGTGTCTTAGAATAATATTAGGTGTGCGGTGGTTTGACTTAGTAAGGAATACAGAGGTGAAGCAACGGACGCAGCAACCCTTGGTATTTACTATCATCCAGCGAAGGCGTTTCGGCTGGCTAGGCCATATACTACGTATGCCTCCCGAGAGTCTTTACCATGCTTGCCTATTTTACATGGCATCAGGTTCTCGGCGTCCTGGTCGTCCGCTGTTGGCAATCCGTTGGCAGTTTGCCTCAGAGCTGCGGGACGTGGACCTGACCTGGGAGGATGCGCGGGAACTGGCGACCGATCGCTTGGCTAGGGAGAGGATACCGTATGGTGATGATGAAGATGATTAAAAAGGCGTTAACAGGGAATCGTGAAAATTGCTGTAAAATCTGTAATTTTCTTATGCAAAACGTAATTAGCAAGATGGCCTGTGTCATTATAGTCTTGATCTTACTGCTTCAGTAATTCAGAATATCCCTGAAGTATTACAAATCCAATTCGATCACTCTCCGTTCAAAATAAACGACCAAAACAACGTTTTGTGGCGGTAACTGTTCTATTGCACGATTATTTTCAGATTTAGCGGTAATTATGCTACGCTGATGACACTACTAACTGTTAGAAAAACGTTTTGAAATCATTGTGCGCAATATCGAAGAAGTCCGTTGTGTCCTGTTTGATCGATTCGATAGAAATGGCATAATTACGCTGTTATTCAATATGTTACAACCCAAAACATATTAATGCCGGAAATCAAGTATGTGAAACAGAATTGGAAGATTTTATTAACTTGAATTCCTAAGTACCTAACGCGTATCAAATTAAATATGAATTGTTGTGTTAAAATAGTAGCAAAAGCAAAAAAGTGGATGTTTCGTAATTACAATAATTAATATTTGCAATACTCAGCTTAATTATAGGAAAACATTCTTTAACTATTAAACTTTTTTATACGAGGTAACACGAAACCCTGATGTTTTCCTAATGTATCGAATCCTTTGTTACAGTCGGCAGTTTGCGTCAGAGCTGCGGGACGTGGACTTGACTTGGGAGGATGCACGGGAGCTGGCAGCCGATTGCTTGGCCTGGAGGCAGTTTGTGGATTCCATATGCTCCACATAGGGAGCGGATATGGTATGATGATAATTGTTACAAACGATTTAATTACCTAGATGTACGCGGAGCTTGGAGAAAATGCACGGTTTCACCATTTTCGTGTGTTTATTACTACTTTGGCAATCGAAGACTAATTAGTGCGCCCACATATTATTGACTTATTTAAAATAAAAACACCCCATCCAGACCTTCTACGGTAGGTCACTATTCTCCTTACAAAAATACTATTTAGATAAAATAAAAGAATTTTGGCATGTAATCTGTATGATACTCCTGCGTGCATGCAACCGGCGTAACATCCTAATTGAATCTCTATAATAAAGAAATAGGCCCTAAAAACATGTCCCATATAAAAATTTGAAAAGGTACAATGT
Source organism: Micrasema minimum (assembly GCA_022494985.1). NCBI lineage: Eukaryota > Metazoa > Arthropoda > Insecta > Trichoptera > Brachycentridae > Micrasema > Micrasema minimum. The sequence continues at coordinate 24,322 of JAGVSP010001354.1, read as the reverse complement.
TATGTCCGATGTATATACAATAATTATACATAAGCCATATCCCTCCATATATTATATGCTCCATATTACATAATTTTAAGTTATTTTATTTTATTTAGAAAATTTTTAACACACAAATAAGCAAAATAGAGCAAAAAATCTGTAAGAAATTGAATTTTGATTTTGGATTTTTATTTTGATTTTGATTTTAGAAAGTGGATTTTGATTTTTGAATATTGGATTTTGGAATTTTGATTTTTATTTTGGATTTCGGATTTTTATTTATGAATTTTGATTTTGATTTTGAATTTTGGATTTTTAAATTTTGATTTTGAATTTTGGATTTTGACTTTGGATTTTGATTTTGAATTTTGATTATGATTTTTAATTTTAATTTTTGTTTTTTATTTAGATTTTTGATCGCATGAAATATTTATATGAATATCACTTTTAAATCAATATTTTCATGTTGACCCACTACGGGAATCGAACCCGCGAGCTCGTGCACGATTGCCAAAAGAGTTTTTTTCCACCAGTTGAAGTTCTTGTCGGAATGCGAAAATTTAGTATGGAGCAAAATGAGATTGATGTTTTAGCGAATATTTTGCATAAAAAAACGTTTTCGGTGAAAAAAAGGCACTCAATAGCACGATACCGAGTCACCGCATAAACCTATTGTGAAAAAACTTGGAATGAGGGTGTCAATAAATAAAAAAAATGAAAAATTAGTACAGCTGCTGTCAATTTTTTTTATTTGTATGAACAACAAAAACAAGCTCCCTTTTCGCAATGACGACACGTCCTATATTTGTGGCACTTGAAAATATGATATGATTGGGTGGAATATACCAGCTTCTCGAGAAAGTTGGCACTCATACCATATGCTAGTGCCCTATCCCTATATCTATGAAGATCCTTGGTGCAAACATACATTAATGACCTATAATCGTGCATAAAAAATAAACATATTTAGCGTGTCTTTTGACAGACTGTACAGTTTTCTGAAAACCAAACTGCACAGTTTTCTGTCCCGTATAAAGTGTGCATTAATCCGATGACAGACATAATGTCAGTGATAACTTAAACAGATGTAGGAATATAATGTTACTAGAGGGCGTATAATTAATATTTACTGATAAGAAATGATTTATACCATTTTTAAATACATTATAATATATGAACATAATAAACTCTGAACTGCTATTACTAACCTAGTATAACCATAAGATAACAGATAGTAAGGTTCTGCTTTGGAATCCATCCAGGAAAACTGAAATTTAATAATGCCATTTACACATTTAAAAAATATGTTAGTAAATTGGTTTCTCATGTACCAAAACAGTAGAAGTGATTTATAAAAGTCTAAAACAAATCAGATTTTAGACTTAATACTTATCCAATGACCCACAAAAAGTGCTATTGCGATGAGATGTAGTTTCTTCATAACAATGTCATCATCTTGTGTTGCTAAATATTAAACTCAGGTTATAACATTTCATGGGTGATTGGACACCGATGAGGTAAAATAAAACACCATAATAATTACTATGTTTTTATTACACCTATAGTACTGTTAGATCACAAGGCGGGCAGATCACTCTTAATACTTCTGCGTTTTGTACTTTGTACATAAACATTAATCTAGTCACAATAATGTGTCACCATCAGATGGAATGTCGCAACAAAGCTAAGGAAAAGTGTGATTATAATCTTATAAACGAGAAAAGTGGCTGGACCGTAACGACTTATTAAATACGGACAAACTATTGGTAAAGTAATAATAATTGTGAAATTTTTAACCAATTTTTCTTTGCTCTATAAGCCAATAGAAAAGTGAATCCAAGATTCTAGATTTTACTTTACTTAATTAAGCTAAAACAGCGCAAAATAGTAATTAAAGTATAAAGTAAATATGTTTTTTTTCACATTTGTTTTTATAAATTAGCCTCGATTGGAAGTAATATGTTTTATATATTTTTATGAGATTCTTTAAGAGAATATTAAAAGTATCTTAAAATATAATAATAAAACATAAGGATTAGTTGTAGTCAATACTGATGAAATAATATTATCAAGTTAGTAATAAAAGTAAGAAGAAATAAGATATGTAGGAAAATAAAAAGGTTAGGGAGAAAGTAAAAGTCAAAGGTACATTTTTAGTGAAACGTTTCTTACATTGCAATTTTATTACAATAAGAAGATAAATTAAAACTTTTACCAACAAATATTTCTTACAAGAATATTTATTTCAAAATTACTACAATATTTAAATTGTTTCTAAAAAACTAAACCTACAAAATTAAATTAAAATATCAACAATGTAAATATACGGAAGAGTATTCTCAAAAAGCCGATAATAAAAGCTCTTTGTAAGCGTTTTGCAGTTTTTCAATGATATGTAGATAAATAAAAGAAGAAAAAAAAAAAACAAAATAAGTAATTAAAAAAGTAATGATATTAAAAATATTTCTTTTGTTGAACAGAATTTAAACACTGCACTACTATGTATATGGAGTTATATAAAACAGCCTCAGTAGATATATAATTTGTTAAGTACTAGAAAAACCGATTGAAAAATCATTGAAAAACATAAATTAAACAACTGTTTTAACAACAAAAAAGATCCTTAGCAGTTTTAAACTAATATTTTTAGAAACACATGTTCTATAAAACTAAAATAAAAATCCAGCTGCCTAGAACTAAACATTAACTGTTAAAGTTTTACTTTTCTATTTATTCGTCAAATATAACAATGTTTAAATAGCATTAGCTAAAAATTAATCTATAATTTACCAAGAAAGATTTTTATTTAAAAAATCCATCTTTTCTGGTGTTTGCGAATGTTTTGCATTTCATTTAGAAGAGATAATATGGTCGGTGTAATCCACACCGCTTGCAAAATCTACACACTAAAAATAAATGGATTGGTATATTGTTTTACAAATAAGACCATACCATACATTCATACTGAGTAATTACTAAAATAAATATTAAAAATTACGTTAACCTTTAAATCAAAACCAGAAATAATTTATTTCTGTCAATAATTTGAACTAAATATTTATACTACAAGGCGAAACATCATTGATTTATTAATAAATCAATGCGAAACATCAATATTCATAGAAAGTGATGGTTTTAGACTGCGATGGACTGCAAGCATATTCTTCTATTTAAATTAATGTTAAAATTTTAACTGAATCCCATTTAGTATTGGCAGATTAAGAATACGTTTTGATAAAATCGTAGTCTATTAAATAATATAGCTTGATTAGAAAGACAGCTGTCAAACTGTATGATTTATTTTACTTTTAAATGGTTTTATAGCTGATTTTATACAATGTGTTGATTTATTTGTGAAGCAATTTATTTAACAAATATGTAAACATACCAGACACAAACGATTTTTCGTTTATTGTAATCTTTAGACATCATCTAATGGTAGTATTTGTTTGGACCGAGTCCCATTCACGCTATATAAGACTTGATTCATAGAATTTCCATCATGAAGAACTGTCATTTTAATCCAGCTATATTTAACAGACCGTACATAATATTATAAATATACAAGTTAGTAGTGATTGCAGTCAATACATTTATTTATTTGCTATAGTTTATGGAAGACAGTCAGTAGATAAGAGTAGAAAAGGATTTATAATATGTATGTGGACTGAGACGTTCGATTTCTGATCCTTAGACAAAATTCAGACAGGAAAATTGTATTTCTTCAAAACCCCCAAACCCATTAATTTGATTTTTAAGTGTTTCCTGTAAAATTTGCTATCCCCACATATTTTTACAGGCAAAGGCTTAGTTATACTATAGTGATTTGGACCACAAGGGAAAAGTAGGGAGTAGATACTTTTGTCCTAAACATAACCAATGCACTTTGAAAGGTTATGAGAAACATGTCGTAGTTACTTTGCATCTTCTTACTTTGAAAAATAAACATTTTAAACAATTTCAAGATAGATCTCTTTTACACATTCCCACACCATGACTTGCCGCCTGGTTCTAGGTGGTGGATTACTAAGATAGTTCTGTAACTTATCACTGAGCCGAAAGACTGACCATTTTGCCTTAATACAATAAAATTATCAAGATACTTCTCGGTGTACCAATTCAGTGCCATACGCGCCATTAGGTGAAGATAAAGGAAAGTGGGATGTAGTAGGTACTTATGCACTTAGATTGCGTTGATTTTGGTTAGGACAGCAGATAGCAGTAGTGTGATTGAAGATGGAATTTCGATCCTCGTCGCCTTGTTAGGACGGTTTTTCTAGTATTTTATATCGATCTGCTAGCAAGAATGTCTTCCGATGAGTAACTTGTGGAATTTCTAATGCAATGTACAATATTTCCAGCAGTATACGCTTAATTTTTCCGATTCTTGTAAATGTCGGTGTGGCGCAGGAAGTCACGTGACATTTTATAAAATAATTTGTTTCTTTCATCCACAACAGTTGTGGCAAAAAACATATTGATGTCTTGCACTCATAAATTACATAAAAAATAGCCCATTATAACTTCTAACTCAGTTTTAACTAAAATTTCTATGACTCCTTACGCTACACCTACAAAATATCCCCCATAGTAGGTATTTTTTTATTGCGTAAAAAGGCCAGTAACAAGTCATCGTCATCATCTTCTAGCTCAGCATCTCAATATATGTTGAGCTGGTCAGCAACGAGGATGGAGACTGCACCTTTAGGAGTAGAAGGTGAGCACCGAGGTGTGGTTCCCCCTGACCAGCAGGAAGGGCGGCATGTCCCTGGTCAGCACCTCCAGCCAGGCCATGTAGAGCGGCGCGGAGACCAGCGACCGGCGCGGCATGGGCAGCGTCATGACCACCAGGCTCGAGCCCATGGAGTGCTGCTGCAGGAGCTCGCGCAGCCGCAGGTGGCGGTACGTCTTGTCGCGCACGGCCAGCAAGTCCGCATCTGATATTTGGGCTGGGAACAGGTCGATGATTGGCTACAGTAAAATAGTGCATTACTACAGGTAACTCGACCGGGCACTCGTATACTAATTAAATTTGTTAGTTGACAACAATCAAACATAGATTTTAATACTTTGAACAGAAAGAGCAATTTAATATTCTTCTATTTTCTAATGTTTGTATATTCAAAAAGTTATTAAAAAAGTTATCATTTATGTTTACAATAGGAATATTTAATTTAAAATTAATAAAGCGCAAAAATTTATGTTGGACTCTTTCAATGTTCTTTACGTGAACCCTGTAATAAGGAAATGAGGTATTCATAGTTGAGAAAGGGTATGCAGTCTTTTGTTATGGCGGGCACTAGTTAATTTTAGGAGGCATATTATATTGTCATGCTTGTTAAGGACAAAACATTTCCACAGATGATCACTATCGATTTACTGATCCATGATGATCGAATTTGATCATTCCACTAATAACAAATTATTCGTTGTCAAATTATTTTTTTTATTTGTAAAATTGCCAAAAACGGCAAGATGAAATTAAACAGCAGCTGTCAACAATGAAATAAAAACATTTGTTAATATTTACCGCTGTCCGGATCATCGGGTTTTCTGGAACCTTGAAGTCTGCAATCAACTTATCGAAGTCACTGATAGAAGTGTCAGAAGGTTTCTTCGTGATGTCTGGTATAAGGGTCAGGTCGGAGTAGTCTATTCTGAACTTGGCTAAGAGTGATGCCATGCTAAAAAGAAAAGATAAAAGATTGACAGTCAATGAGAATGATAAAGTGTAGAAGACTAAATAAGGAGTGTAGGTTGTAGTAAGAGAGTTCCTTACTTTTCTTTGTTCAAATTCCAGCTCAGCTTGTTTGTTTGCGAGGGTAAATACTCTCAGTTTGCAGTTATTCCAGTTTCTTCTTGTGGAGATGATGTATGGGAGAAGGAGAGTCAAACCTGAAATGGTAAAAAATATTTGAAAACTTTTGGATTGGAGTGATACAGAGTAAAAAACAAAATCTGCTAAGTACCTAATTCAGTAATTATAAATGGAATTAAGTTGGTAACCTCTATTTATTCAGAAAACATACAGTCATACAACATACCACACATATTTATACTATACAGGGTTAATTTTTAGTCGGTTAACAAAAAAAACCCTGAATTCAGTATCGTTAATAGAACCCATTTCAATAAAAAAACATGTACTTTTTATTTTTACGATTGATTATTTTTATTTCTAATAATTTTTACAAATTACGCACATCCTACTCACAGCTGTTTTTTATTGAAATAGGTTCTATTAACAATACTGAATTCAGGGTTTTTTTTTGTTAACTGACTAAAAATTAACCCTGTATATAAGTACCACATTTATAGTGTGTCCAAATACTTATAGACAAAAACTTATTACGGCATTGTATTCATTAACAATTTACATCTCAAAAGAAACGAGAAGTTTGGAAGGTTCTGAGTTCGATTCCCGATGAGAACACAAAAATTAGTGATTTTTTCTCAAGTATAGATGTTATGTGATTATATTTCTCTCTGAATTAAGCCTCCTGGCTTGCTGAGGTCATTAAGAATCTCTAGTCGTCTAGTCCATACCTCCATCATCGTACAGCCACCAGACGTCGATGGTGGCGTTGGCGCCGTGCTTCCTCTGGAAGTAGGTGAGGCTGGTGAGCGTGGCCTTGGGCAGCTCCCCGCCCCCAGCGCCCCTGTACTGCGACCTGCGCCGCTCCTGGGCGCCCGCGCTCGCCGCGCCACCGCCGCCCATCGCGCCCACCACCGCATTCATCATGTCCGCCATCTTGGAGGTGTTCTTCCTGCAAATGATTAAGTGATTACAAGACATCAACCTTTTCCCTACATCTGTAACACCATTTGATACAGCTATTGTCAACTTCATTACGCTGCCATTCGATTGAAAAATATTATCTCTGTCTTGAAGAACTCTCGGTTTTTTCGTTGGTTCTCGGCGCCCTGGTCGTCCACTGTTGACAATTCGTTGGCAGTTTGTGTCAGAGCTGCGGGATGTGGATTTGACTTGGGACGATGCACGGGAGCTGGCGGCCAATCGCTTGGCCTAGAGGCAGTTTGTTAAATTGATTGAAAAACGCTGCATGTTATAATAGACCATTCCAAGTGATTCTAGGTGTGTAGATATTCAAGATTTTTATGTTTGGGAACTAAACGAATAACAGTTTAGGGCCATTGTGGATGGTTATTACTCAGACATCGTCGCAATGACAGAGACACAGCACAGCATTCAGTTGAATGTTCATTACCGAAATAAAAAAATTAAGATTAAATCAAATCGTTTCATTTATGAGTGAAATAATTATTTGACAAAAGACGATTTATAATCCTATAAATATTGCACAAAATTCTGCTTTTATGTAGTAAAACACAGCCCAACATTGCTTTACATACAGCGTTATACATCAGCAATGTAACCAGAACATCTTGAAAGAAATCTATGACATATCTCGGGTTTTGAGACTGTGACATCATGGGTTGCCAGACTGCAAAACCAATGTCGCCAAGTAATACAATTTTCAACATCTGTAGAATTCATGATTAAATTCAAACCTTGTGAGATTTGCGTGTAATTCTGTCCGGCGACAAGGCTCTCGTTTGAGTCCCTGTGAGCCGCCATGGACTTGCTGAGGGACTGGTCCTTGGATGAGTCGTTGACGTCGATGGAGTGCTCACCATCCTCCAGGATGTGGCTGTAGTTTAGGCCTTCCTGCAGGCGCAGGATCACAATGGCCATGTGGACGTCCAGCGCTTTACTAGAAGGGAAGAAGTGTTGAACATCTGGACTATAGAAACTAGGAATAGATAAAGGATTCTTAAGGTCGACCCACACATATCCGGCACACGGCTTTTCCTATTTGTTTAAAAGACTTCCCATCTCACGATACTTTTTTTGCACTGAAGGTTAGTGTACTGTACGTCACGGATATGCGTGGAACGACCATTATACGGAGAATAATAACATTTCTGGTACCTACTTTAAATACATTATATTGAAATGGGTGCTTTGAGAAATTACATTTAACAAGAATAATGTAAAATTAAACAAAGTCAAACTTGATTATTGAAAAGAGTATCATCTTCAAGGTTTAATTTATTTTCCCCGCACACATTTAAACGAGTATGAAAGGTACATTAATTTCTCATTCTATGCGTACATTGTACAATTTTATTACAACATTACTTACGTCAACCTTTTACATACAAAATATTTATTGTTTTATAGCTTTTGGTTGATATAATAAATAATAGTTGGTGAGACTTCGATAACTCTGGAGCGAGGCGGGACTGTAGGGCACCTCTCAGGAAATTGTTGAAATAAAACCTTTCAACTTGGTTCGATAAAAGAATGTATTTTAAGGTGCAAAATGTTACAACTGATAAAATGCAAGATGGTTGGCTGGCTGGGCCGTCGCCTCTGTAGAGCAGACAGGGCCTGTTCTCTGCTCCATGGCTAGTATGAAAAAAGACGCCAGGCTACCTACTGCATCTCGTTATATTAGAACGAGTAGGTAACCCGCAACAACTTATGGAACAATAAATAAAAACCAAAATATGCCAGTACTCACTCCCAATGAGTACGTACTGGCTTGAATCCTAAACAATAGTAATAATGCTTACTGTAAAATGTCTACATAGTCCGTCAGATCTTCTTTAGGGCACTTGTTCCAGTCAGATTTGAATCCCACTAAAAGGATATTGGGCTTCAGTTTACCAACACCAGTAGCCTGAAAGGTTTTGAAAAAAACAATACAAATTACTCAAATAAGTAAAGAGAATCTTTGTAATAACTAAAACTCATAACTAGTATAGTTTAGAACTAATAAACTGCTTATAAATTCATATTCGTTGTAAAAAATCTATCTAAGCTTGGACTTGAATATTATGTACGCTTAATTAAAACATATCTACCACTTACGCCAGTTGAAAGGGAGAAACTATCTTAAATAAACATATTCTGGATAAGAGAGGCAACATAATATTGAAGTTTTACCCGCCATTAAAACTTTTATTATGTTGCTTTCAACTGCTGGTGACAAAACAAACAACCAATCACAGAGCAGATCAATGTCGCCATTCCAGGATCGACAACATAAGCATAGGGAAGCTAATTTTTACTATTCTGCGCAAGAACTGAAATGTCATCACTCACAGAATATGTTCTGGATGATGAACAGCACACATAATAGGAATTTTAATGGGGTATAACTCTTTCATTATCTTGGAAATCACTTTTTACATAATGCTAAATAATATTTTTTTAAAAGGGGCATTTTTTTTAAGTAATAAAGAAATCTATGCAATTTTATGATATTTGCACATATTTCAATTTGTAAATACTATTTTCGATAAAGCCTAAGAAGTTTGTGATTTGAAACAGGAGTCGAGTTGCAGCGGAGTGGGTTTTTGTGATGTTATTCCCCTCTGTTCTTGGGCTTCCTAGCATGTTAAAGTGGTTGAAAAATAAGTCAAAGTAAAAATAGTCCCACCTGAATTAAAGCGTTGGCACCAGCTTGGAAAGACACATCATCCACCAGGGAGTAGAAAGCCTTCACTTTGTGTTTGGTGAACCACTGGTACGCCTTGTTGTTCAGGGAAGAACGCATTTTATTATTGATTTGACCCTGAGAAAATAAACAACAGGATTAAAAAAGGTAGATTTAAATTCTCGGGATGTCTGAAAGATGATATATCGGGAAAAATCAATACATGAGAACAGATAGTAAGGTGGAAATCTGCAAAACATATGTTCACCCCATAATGACATATGGAATTGAAACAAGAGCGGACCAAATCCATGCTGAGAGTCTTGGAGATGAAAATTCCAAGATGTATAGACAGGAAATCTCTGAGGGACAGGATTAGAAATGCCCAAATTCGAGCAACTTGCAAAGTCCAAGATGTTGTCAGGTGGGGAAGAGAAAGAAAAAGAAACCGGAACGCACACGTTGAGAGAATGGACGACAGTAGAATAGCCAAATCCGCTCACCTGGCCGCCGACTTCCTGGACGACCTACCAAAAGATGGAGGGGCAGTTCAGAGTCAATATCCCAAGAGGCAATATCGAATTAGAATGACACAGACCCTTAGGTCTATCTTAAGAAGAAGAAGATGATTTAAATTCACCTTTCCAAATAATTATTATAACTACTGTCAGTTTTAAAATATTGTGTAAGAGTGAAGCTTCACCTGATTCATTATGAACAAAGAGCTTTTGATTTGATGGATTGGTTATGTTAATTTGTATTCAATGCTAATGTCTTCGATTTGATAGTTAGGTTAGGTTAGGTTAGATTGTGTGTGTAAACTCGTGTCCTTACCTTGACGATATGCCCGCACAGCATAAGGGAGAGATTCTTGGTGAGCAAGTACGTGAAGTGCACGAGCGGCGGTCTCGCTCCCGGCATCCCGGTGAGCACCAGGACCTGGGGCCGGTAGTTCTTCACGTGCTCAGTGACGCTGTTCAGCTGCTGCACCGACAGCAGGGCTTGCTTGTACGTCTGCGCTTGGGTCGTGGAGCCCCAGTTCACGTCTGCAACGCGGTGTAACCAAACATGAGACAATAATGAAAGCGCCACCCTTTTCCTAGACCAGGGATGGCAAACCTTTTTGAGAAGTGGGTCAAATTTTGTTTATGATGTTTTTCTTAGTACTAGCTCGTGGGTTACTAAGTAAGTTTTCTTTTTCGAAAGGGAGATGGTTGTAAACTATTTTATTATGGTTCTCACCTATAAAACTTGGTAAAAATTTTATGTTTCCTTTTTTCTACGACTTCTACTTTTGCCAGTGAATAATGGATTGCCAACTTTATCAGACCCACAATCGACCATTTGAGTCATCCATCTTAGCATGTTTCTAAAGCTAATCTGTGAATTTTAACAGATTCAGTTTTAACGATGGACTGGTGGCCCAGTGGTAGCGTTGCGGTCTCTGATCCAGAGATCCTCGGTTCGATCTCCACTTTGACACGACTCGATTCCTATTTTCAAGCACAAGGCGGTTGGGCTTTATCCAACAGTTTATAGGGATATTAGTAATTTCAAGTTACATTACAACCACTCACCGGGTCCCCCACCCAGGGGGGAGTTGAATGAACTGATAGGAGAATTAGACAAGGAGAAGAGATTGAGTAATGCAATTTTAAATAATCAGGCCACAAATTTTCCTACCAGGTGACCTATTTGGTGATGGCACAACAGTTGTTCAACTGGGAATAACAACATTACAGGACTCACCGGGCTTCCTGTAGGAGACTATAAGGTACAGAGCCAGGACTACGGAGAGGGTGAGAAGGGCTGTCCACCAGGATATCAGGAACATGACAGCGACACAGAGGATGGCTCCAAACAGGGATAACCACATGTTATAGAACTGAAAACAGCAACAAAAACATAATTAATACAGTCATTAGAAATTATGGAATCATAAGTTTGTACAATGATGATGTAAATTATTTACATTGAAAAAAACAGACATAAAACGTTTGTATCCTACCACTGGGTTGCTAATAGTTACTCAAAAATAATAACCAAAGAATGCTTAAACTGCTATTTCATGTCAGATATACATAAGTTCTACAATACAGCAAATGGTGTTTTCTGTTTGTGTTTTTATTTTAACTTTGAACGTTTAACTGGAAAGTGACCAAAATCTGTGATACCAGCCAGTCAGACTTAAAGATGAAAGATTCTGTTAAATATTAGATTATCTTGTCATGTTAAAGAGACATTATCAACTTGGAAAATTGAGTTTGATTTACCCTGAAAGTAGGCCTCCATCCTACTGGCTTGGCCAAGCTGGCGTGGAACGTGCTGAAGTTGATGAGAGTATAAGCAGCGAGGAAGAAGTTGGAGATGAGAGGGGCTATCAAATTCAGTTCACCTGGAAAATACATTACAATAGACTAAATTTTAAAATTATAATTGGGAGGCGCTTAGCAATAAAACGAAGGGTTACTAAATAATTGAATTGAGGTTTTCCCATCAAGATTCCAGTGTCAACCATCTACTTATTTTAAAATACATACATTAGACTAGAAATTAGACTCACCAATGATAATGAAGCTGATGGCAATAAAAAAGGTCAGGACGTATCCTCGAACCGGTTCGTTATTCTTTCCATAACCTTTGGCAAACCACACTATTCCTGGATACAACTTGTCTTTACAGAGTGCCTGTAAAATAACAATGAATTGCATATTTATTATATATATATGCTGGAAAACAACACTGACAGATTGAAGAACTATTAGTTCAAAAACCGTTCAGATGCAGAAGGCAGACAAGAAGCAGTACAAAAGATATAGGCGCACCAGCAAAAGCTGCCTGCCTATAACAATACAATAAATAAAAAAATGCACTTACATCCAAGTGTTTGATCAAAAATTTTATTTCATGCAAGTACAAGCTTTTGTCATCAAAGTTACCTGGAATACTTTGGGAGCCGATACAAGCGAGGCGAGAGCTGATGACAATGTGGCGGCAAAACATCCTGCGTAGATTAGTGGACCAAATCCTGACACCAGTTCAATTACCTAAACCAGAACACAATTAGTTATAGTGGATTCATAAAAATAAATAATCAAAATGAAATTTTGGTTTCAAACCACTAACTTGAGGAACCGGTCATAATTTTTCTACATATCGACTGTGGAAAGGAAAGAGTTACCAATCATTCTTGTGTCTATCATTTTCCTTTGCACATATTTTGTCGCTTAGTAACTTCTTTAACCGTTGAAATATTTTAATATTCTATGCTAACTGTCTAACTCAGTGTTTCTTAACGAGGGCGTCAGCGCCCCCTTGTGGGCATTTTGGAGGTCTGGGGGGGCGTTTTTAAATCTTTAGCATTTAGGGGGCGCTGCAGACGTTCAAGTGGCCATTGTGTCTATATAGAAAAACAACACTTCACATGCATAATTTTTACTAGGGCATAATACTCAATATCATGTTCTTCATATAAAACAAGGGCCCATTCAAAAAGGTTCAAAATATCACCTATGAGTGAAAGTTTTGTACGGTCCGAGGATCGACACTTGTTACGTATGTGTTCATTACTTTGTATTTGGAGTAGGAAATCCATTGCATAAACACACTGGTCTAACTAATCTCAGTTAGAAGAAAGAAGAAAGCAAAAATTTACATTTAAATCATAGGAATTATAAATAACCACATAATTGTAAATGATAAATAAATAAATTATCATTACTGGTTCTTAACCATAATAGATTTAAAATTAAGATGGATGTATTTTAAACTGTTTTGATAAAAATCGTGCAAAACTTTTCTCCTGATTTCTATTCAGAGGCGTTGCATTAAATTGTGAAAAAATTAATTGAAGTTAAAGTAATTAGCATATATATCAAACACTTGGCTAAGCCAGGTAAGTTATCATCAAATACGTAAGAAGAAATTCACGCAAATCCTAGTCACATGTTTGAGTAGAAATAGTCACCCGTACAATGAAAATGCAAATATCAACATTAGTACAAGGATCACAATCTACCGTAGCGCAGCCCAGATACATATTTATCCATACAAATATAATAAGGTGATATAAATAGAGGCGGATAGATGTTTATTCCTGGAACCGTATCAAGACATTACATGAATGAAAGTGCATTGAATAAATATACGAGTGTGTACTTGAAACTGTTTGAGATTGCGACAATTCTAGTAACCGTGATTGATGCAATATAATTATGTACATTGTGAAGATAAGAAATGAATCATATATACTGCACAAGACAACGCAGTTATCTTATAATGCCTGTAGCTAATCTGTACCTAAAGGAATATGGATATATTTGCCTCTTTCCAACTGACTTTTTACTGGGGATGCTAGGCTATCAGTCATTATGGAGGAGGAGGGATGTTCATTTGGGTGTTCACTTCTTCCAGGTGATTGGTGGTCGCATACATAACTCAGAAATTCTGATGGATGTAGGTCTGTTCGTACCTGGTAACTATTTTCGACAAAGACAGCATCAATTGTTTTACCTACCACGATGCAATGCCAATGTTATGCTGGTTGGTAGAACAATCTTGCTACTTACTACTAATATGATTTATTATTGTGGTATTTACATTGAATTGCATTATTTTCTGTAATGTTCTAAATAACTGAAATGAAATAAATATAAATAATATCTTTTAAGCCAGGAGTTTGAAATAAACCCTGTGTCTCAAACTGATGCTGCTGTCTGTCTTGTGGTGTAGAAGATAGCGTGTTGGGCCACCATGCATGAGATAGCGGTTTGGATTACAGACGAGTTCAATATGAAATATTTATTTGAATTTGGTTTTTCACATAAAAGTATTTTATATAAGCTGAAATGTAAGACTGATCATCTTGCCTTCATGTAACAAATGATCGAGATTCACTGCACATGGTGTACCAATGCAGTGCCCTATGCACCATTGGGTGTGAATAAGGACTCTCCCTTATTCCACCCAATGGTGGAAAGTCATAGTAGTAGGGAGATAGTAGAGAGTAGTAGGGGATCCCTGTGGTACACCTTTCCTAATATGATTTCTACTTACTTGAAAACTGTTATGCAGTCCATAGTGGCAATCTTTGTTGGCACAATCGAGGTATGTTCCATTGGCAAAGTCTGCTAGGTCGCCAGTAGCCTCCCTAGCAACAGTCCAACCAGACATTATGGCCATCACGATGTAGGACAAAGTGGTGAGCAAGATGGCCAGTAATGTGCCTTTTGGAATGGAGCCTTGTGGATCCTAGAATAACAGGTTAAGTCAGTCCATGTCTTGATCAAAATCTTATCAAATTTTGGTTCAGAAGATATTGGACCGGGTAAAAAACTGGATGAAATCTCGAATGAAATCATCACCATCCATAGCATAAAAATTTATTTTATTTTATTATTGTAAGTGCTGATTTGAGAGTGATCCTGTTTCTTTGATGCTTACATTCAGAGTTGTCAAGAGTCAGTCACCTATTTTGGTCATCATGGACAATTGATATTAAATTGATTGAACCATCTTGAATGGCTTTGATCATAAATTGGATGGGTGATTACCCTCAAATCACCGGAGATGTTGGCACCGGCCAGGATGCCGGTAGCGGCGGGGAAGAAGATGGCAAACACGGAGAAGAAATCATGGTCCACTCCGTCGTGAACTCGGTAGTCGGGTCCGAAATTCTGCTGCGCTAGTGTCACTGAAATAAAAACCAATTCAAATATGTAATAGGAAAAGATTACGTTTATCTACAACAAAAAAACCTTCAAATTAAATGAATATACCTACTCTTGAAGTAAACTAAACTGGCTTAAGTTAAAAATAAGTATAAAAATATTGACTTCCTTTAATTTTTTTATGAAACGGAGAGTAAATAACCAAAAAACAAAATTATCAGCATAAATTTAATTTGAAATTTAAAATTTTAGTTTCGGCCAAAATTTTTGATGTTGCGATGTTGTTAACCAATACTATAGATCAATGTCGTTTATAATGTGCCGTTAGTTGCAATGATATAAGAGAGAACATGGGTTTGGACCCATCAAAACACAAGTAGAAGTTTCAAAACATTTGCACTCTTTTGAAGAATAGTACAGTGGGGGAACTTGTACAAGAAGAGAAAATTTATTGTTATAAGAACTGCAATCTTACTGTTATATCCTATGAATCCTTTAGCCACCTCGAGGTCAGATTTGGGGCCAATGATGGTGCCAATCATGAAGTCGAAGATGGCCACCAACAGGATGACCAGCAGTCCTTGCTGGGCTTTGGCTTCCCACTCCATTCCTACCACCACCACTACAGTCAGGATTACTATTGTGATGGAGCCAATTATTCTGACATCCTGAAAAAAAAAGCTAACTATTGGTACGGCATCATGTGGAGGATAGAAGTCTTCACTGCTTTCCGCTTCGGGGTAATAGCGAGATAGTTGTTAGTTTGTTATTATTCTCAATTGGATTAGTTCGATTAATTTGGTTGGCTGGGTCATAATACACTCGTACTACGAATGTCTTCTCCAGTCTAAATTATGCCCATTATTAAGGAATAAAGTTATGGACTTTTTAGCTGTCTGGAGAGTTGTGATGAAATTGCGCTAAGTATATCACAACTTATTGTATTATAGGATTAGATACACCTACAATGTTGTATCAGGTGTTCCACAGGGCTCTTGTTTATACCCACTTTTCTTTTAAAATACAAAGTAACTGATACGAATTGGAGGGGAACAACATCACAAAGACGGAGGAGGATATTGTTTCACCTGAAAACCAGGCAGTTTACCTGAACACCCCCATCCACGATGGACGCCCCGAAGGACCGGAGCAGGTCTCCCATGGACTCGCAGAAGCCCACCACGTACATGGCGCAGGCCACCGCATTGGCCATGGAGAAGATCAGGCCTATGGAACCTCCGAACTCAGGACCCAGGGAACGGGATATCATGTAGTAAGTTCCACCTAGAATACAAACAATAGCCTTTATTATTAATCCAAAAGTTTACAAAAATATTGAGTCCGTCATTTTTAATCATTCAATCAATGCAGTGTACCATGGATGCGGATAAGAGAGTAATAGTGGTAGCAAGTAGGTACCTACCTAGTATAATTTAACATTAAAATAAAATGGCGAAATGACAAAATAGGTATAATGATTTGACTATAATATACGTAAACTAGGTACATTACGAAAAAAATTGCTGTACAAAAGGTAGAGAGTGGACGGTTTTCACAGTTATTTAGGTTTAGATACCTAATAAAAAACCCAGTTTTCAGCATTGGGGGACAGATGCGCTAGCCGCCATCTTGAATTTTATCTGTCAAAAGTTTTTTTATCGATAGAGCCAAAACAATTGACTTTACGACAAAAATGTGAAAGTAAAGTATAAAGAAAACAAAAAACCTATATTTTTTAGAGGGCTTATGACCTGTCATTGGCTGGGTTAAGCGGCCACTTGGTGTATTACAACATGTATTTGGACACACTCTAAATGTTGTATACAAGTATTTGGACACACTCTAAATGTTGTTTATAAAAAAAATCACATTGATCCCCATCGGGAATCGAACCCGCAACCTCATGCATGGCAGCCCAACGCGCTATCGCTACACCAATACACCGCACCTAACAATAAAATGAATGAGTAAAAGGATGCACGGATGGATGGAATTTTAAAATAATATATTAAAGCCAAAGTGCAGGAAATACGGACATGATTACAGGTCGCGAAATCGATTCGGCGCCATTGTTGCATTGTTTTTTAAATATTTTTAGCGAAAACCTTCACTCAAAATACAATAACATAATGCTGCATGCACCAACACAAAATGCATAATAACTTGCTATTATTAATAGTACTTAAAACAAATACCAAGCACATTTTTTGCAAAATAATTAACACAAAGAAACTTTCCACAAAATTTCTGCCCAGTGAAAAACAAGAGAATACTCGTTTAACAAATTGGATCCCGGCAAAATTCAAATCTAGAACATTTTTATTAAGCGATGTTGCCAAAACATCTTTAGAAGTAGTACCTACTTACCTACTGGCTCATGTTTTATGTAGGTGGTAGGTAGGTACCTACCCAAAAATTCGTAATTCAAATTTACGCACAACGAAAGTAAAAAAATATGAAGAATGTTGCCAGGATAATGATATACGAGTATAATAGGTGATCTAATATTTACCTAGTACCTACCTACCTACTTGCAAAAATACGAATAATACGAGTAGTTTATAAATTTTTTACTATTATTAGGATTTTTAATTTGATATATTTACCTCCTTTTATCACTCCATTTGTGCTGATAGCCGACATGGAGAGGGCTGTGATTGAAGTTACCACTGTGGTGGTAAGGATGAGGACGATAGCCTGACCTAAAACACATAACAATTCAATTATTGATCTTTTTAATCTGGAAAGGATTTTTTTTTGAGTGGGATTCGAACCGAGATTCCATCAGGAGTCCGCGACTCTACCACTAGACCATAATCCGGTTCAAAATTATGACAAAGGGAAAAAAGTGCGATATAAAAGTTAATGTAAATTTCTCAATAGTCAGATTTGATAAATATTGTGTTTTTATTTAAAAAAATTGCTTTGAAATCAAAACAAAATGCAAAAATTTTATAACATAAGCTGCAAAATACATCATTTCTGCTGAGTTTTTAAAACTCCGATGGGTGACCCAAAAACGAATAAAAAATATTGAGTTATTACAAAATGTGTCATTAGTCATTGTAGAATTGCCTGAGCCAATTTGAAATATCTAATATTATCATTAATTTGCAAATCGATTACATTATTTATTGCTATTTACGCTCATAGCACCATGCTGCATAAAGAAACATAACCGAATTTGGAATAACTATTCTACAATCAGGTTAAATTCCAAATTCGTACATGATCTTATGTGATTTCAACTGAATCATTTTAACAAAACATGTGGCCAATTAAAAATGTTGATTTTTGGCCGAATCAACATTGACAAGGTAATCTGTATTGAGAACAATGTGCAATTTCATAGGAAAAAAATAATGATTCTTAACAAAATCAACATAAATACATGGAGTAACAAAACTCGTAGTACAACCCGAAAACTGGTGAATCTACATCATATTTGGAGTCGAATGTGTAATATAACTTTTTTATCTGAGCTTGAAAAATTTTTTTTTCTTCATAAAAGCAATCATGCTTTATTTATAATACAAACAAAAGTTTTATTATGGATACTGTAAATTTTAATAAATAAATGATATTTGATAACAATGTGCAAAAATTAATCGGAAAAAAAAATCTACTTCGTACTCAATTTTCTCGAAAATTATGGGTCAAATAAAAAAAAAATCTTCTACAAAATCGACTCCAAATATGACATAGATTCACTGCTTTCGCGCTTGTACATCAAGTTTTGTTACACTATGTTTTGAGCTCTTGAAAGAAATTAATAATACGGACATTTCAGGATTTTAAAAAACCATATAGGACATGGAGATACCTTCGAAAACCCGAAGGGTCTAGTCTACAGGTGGAGGGAGTCTACCAATACTAGCTTGACCCACGACCCAGGACAACCGGAGAAAGAGCGTCACACCTCAGATGTAGAGGAGCTCAACTGAATTTCAGGGCTTCCAGGCATCCGGAAAGGAAGAGAACTTACCAATACCAGCTTGTCCCACGACCCAGGACAGACGGAGGAAGAGCATCACACCCCAGATGTTGAGGAGGCATCGCACCAGCACACCCTGGATCCAGCCGAACTTCAGGGCCCCCTCAGCCGCCAGACCCTTGTCTTGGAGACCGTTGGCAGGTCCTGGCTGGAAGAAAGAGGACCATGTATCAAGCAGCAAAAAATGGTTTTCGTGGACAAGAAATATTAAAGTGTTAAGAGCGTCAACTCGATACAAACATATTCCTCGATTTTCTCCATGGAATTAAAACATTAGAGCAATGATTTTTTCACACATTTTAGATATCTTCCAGATGCGTGTTTGTATTGTCTTATTTTTTTATATTTTATTTGATAAAGGTGATAAATAAATTATTTACAAACACGCATCTGGTCAATATCTAAAATGTTTGAAAAAATCACTGCTCTAATGTTGAATTCCAGGGAGAAAATCGAGGAATACGTTTGTATGGGAATGCGGCCGCGAGACACGTGGTGCGGTATGCTCTTCACGCACCATCATCAAGTGGAGCATATGGTTCCATAAAATGCCTCCAATCGGCCGCCAGTTCCTGTGCATCCTCTCAAGGTCCCAAGATACACCAAATGCAGTGATTCCTGATTGCTTAAGATTTTGATTACATGAAAGCAAGATGATCAGTCTTACGGTTGTTTAGTTGTTTAAGCTCATTAGAGGTAATAAAAAAAATCTGAATAAAAAAAACATAAAATCAATAAAGTATTAGAAACTTGCGAAATTGCCTCAAATGGAGTGAATCTCTTTAATCTAGATCTAGGGTATCTCATTACTTATTGCGACAAAGGTCATACGTACATCGTGTTCTTGTACGGGACAGGTCACTACGTGGAGGAGTTTTTAATGGCCATCAAGAACAAGACAATGATTGGTCTCTGGATGCCGCGTAGAGAAGTCATCAATAACAAGTGATCTCGCGTGAGTCACTCATCAGCGGACCAGGAGGTCAGAGCGCTGACCTTACAATAAACGAATTAGTGCAGGTATTCAATTGGTTAATTAATGAATGTACTAATGTAGTGCTAATTTCTGTGAGTACAAAAAATATAGTCGTCGTTCTTCTTACATATATCATGCTTCTATCTCATATAATCTTCTTTGTACTATATTTTATTCCTAATTGAATTTTATTACACTGCATTGGTACACTAAGTCCAGTGTCTCTTGATCATTTTATAACATGAAGGTAGGAGTCTTACGCTTCAGTACCAGTCCAAGGTATTTTATTTATTTATTTAACTACAGGTAACTCTACAATGTGCCAATATCTATCATTTTACATTTTATCAAAATAATTACATACACGGTTTTTATGCACATCAATTACAGAATTACACAGCATTATTATTCTCGTACACAATTTACAGGTTTAAAAAAAACTTTAAGTAGTTTGAATTAATATGTTCGATCAGAGGTTACAAAAAGATTTCAAGTTCCTCTTGAATTTACCACATCTATCATTAAATACATCAATATTTAAATGTTTTTCTATGTCATTGTACAGTCTTAACATTCGAGATAAGGAATTAAAGTGCGCCATGTTATTGTTAAAAGTTGGGACAAAAAAATGTTTTATGTGATCTCAACCGCCGACTTGGAATATTCAAAGTTATATTTTCCAAGCAGGATATGGAGTCAACTTTGCCATGTATTATATTATTGAGAAACATTAAGTCCGCAATTTTTCTCCGAACTTCCAGCTTGTCAGCACCGAAGTGTAAAAGGCGCTGATCATAAAATTGTAGGGTTTGGCCAAGATTGAATTTTAATGTTAGATTGCGAAGAAACCTTTTCTGTATAGATTCAATGACATTTTACATAAGTTTATATAGTGCGGCGACCAAATAACGCTTCCAAATTCTAAATTACTACGCACTAATGAATTGCACAAACAAATTATGGATTTGGGATTTTTAAACGGTTTGCATATTCTATGTATGAAACCTAGCATTCTTAAAGATTTTTCCTTGATATTGGTAAAATGATTAGAAAATGTGAAGTGAAAATTACATGTTAATAAAATATTTCATGTTGGCCCCCTGAGGGGATCGAACCCGCGGCCTCACGCACGGTGGCCAAATGCATTACCACTATGCTACGAGGCGGACTTTCGGCAGTTGAACGAATTTTCTTTCGAGTATTTACACGAATAAATAAATAGTTGTTGTCAACTAATACATTTAATTCGTATACGAGTGCCTGGTCGAGTTACCCGTAGTGATGCACTATTTTACTGTAGCCAATCATCGACCAATTACAGTGCAAACTCACCTATACGAAGAATGCACGCACTGGCTAACAAGTATACTAACAATATTGATATTTTCAACACAAATCTAGTGCATTTTAGGGAACAGTTTCTGGATGCCATTTCTGGCGGTAATGAATAGCTATTTACTGTGTATTTGTAAAAGCCGTATGGGCGTAAAAACAATAAAATAAAATGTAGTCGTAATAAAGCCGAAATAGATGTAATAAAAATACCTTCCTCCTAATTTTCCACTCAATTTGGAGTGCCAATGCAATGCCCTATGCACCATCAGGTGTGGTTAAGGAAAATAAAATAGCAACGTATTATTATTTTATTTTATTTTTAGAACTAAAAAAATATTTTGTCTGCACAAATGCTAAATAATACACCCCACATGAACGAGATTATAATTCCACGTATTTCATGTGTTTTTTTTCAATTATTTGTTAATCTTCTCAAGGTAACCTTATTCCTGGAATTAATTGCCCCTAAACTAGGCCTTTACGAATACCGAGTGCTAGTCCCTAATTTAGCGCTCAGTACCAAAGTCAATTTGTTCATTACGACGTGTATCTCTCAAATTAGATCGAAAATTCAACGTTATAATTAACCCCTCCCACGCCCCTTTACCATCCTAATCGGGCTCAACTTCCACGAACTGCGAATTACCAACAAAACGCAAAGGTGCGTTGTGAGGTATTTTTTCAAACTTTTTCCCCCAACAAATTATTTATTTATTTATTTTATTGTTTTTACGCCATTTTTTATTTTTACATAGACATTTTTAAATGATTACACAGTAGGTAGCTATTCATTACCGCCAGAGATGGCATCCAGACACTGTTCCTAAAAAATGCACTAGATTTGTGTTGAAAACATCAATATTGTTTAGTATAACTTATTAGCCAGTGCGTGCATTCTTCGTATCGGTGAGTTATCACTGTAATGGGCGATGATTGGCTACAGTAAAATAGTGCATTACTACGGGTAACTCGACCAGGCGCTCGTATACTAATTAAATTTGTTGGTTGACAACAATCAAACATAGATTTTAATACTTTGAACAGAAAGAGCAAATCATTTAATATTCTTCTACTTTCTAATGTTTGTACATTCAAAAAGTCATTTTGAATGTAAACAAATTACTGGATTATACCCACGCGGGGCAATATCAAACATTATTGATATCTGAACCCTGTCATAAGCCCTGTAAACGCCTAGATAATCCAAATTCGTTTCCAGAGCTTCTCTGTCTCCGTTGAGGTATCAATAATATTTATTTTTCCTTTTTGTTTGCTGCTTTTCTCAGTGCCTTTTTCTCGGAATTAATTAAATTCAATTTAATTAATCTGTTGTTAACGATGCTGATAGACAAAATGATTTTAAATAATTTTTGTATAATTATTTGATAAAGGTAATGAAATGTGGAAAACTATGTAATATTTTTTTTTTTTAAATACTACGTCATCAATAGGCATCTACGTCATCACTAGACATCTACGTCACGCGTTTCGCGTGTTGGCCTAAGTTCTGTACTCTTTAGACGGTGGAATTTGATAATAAGTTGGTATTATGAAATTAATTTAGATAATCGTTCGCTTTCAGTATTATTTTGTAATGGCGACATCAACTAACTGAAGGCTATTGAACTCCGCGATTCATCATAATGTTATGATAATTTCATAATAACAACTAAGTAATAACCATTGTTTCTTATTCCCAAGGATGAGTTATTCCGAAGCCTTTGAGTGTGATTTAGGGCGAAGTAAAGCTGAGGCTAAACAGATCGTAATGCAGTCATTTGCATACCTACTTGATGTGTTCTGAAAATAACTTCACTTTAGATGGAATATTACGTTTCAGAGGTGCATTTTCAAAGTCTTCATATAGTTATAGACCTACTACTACTACTACTTTCCCCTTATCCGCACCCACCGGTGCATGTACAGAATATTCTAACGCGCACTTTATGCGTGACAGAAAACTGTACAGTTTCTTGTGCAGTTTCTTGTTAAGAGAACTGTACAGTCTGTCACACGCTAAATATGTATGTATATTTTTAAGCGCTATCGTATGTGTACACTCAGGAAATTGTTAAAAAAACTAATAATGTAAATATGTTATACAGAGTGTAATAAAACTCGATGTACAACCCGAAAACTGGTGAATCTACATCGTATTTGGAGACGATTGTGTAATATGACTTTTTAATCTGAGCTTGAAAAAAAAATTTTTTTTCTTCTCACAAAAGTTTTCATAAGTATGGCAGATTAAGCAAAATTGCATAAATTCTTTATTAAAAGGCGGGTTTTTATTTTGTTTTCTTCATGGATAGTTTTAATTTGACTAAATACATGGTATTTGATTGCAATTTGCAAAAAAAAACAATTTCATACTCAATTTTCTCAAAAACTAAGGGTCAAATCAAAAAAAATTATTCCACATAATCGACTCCAAATATGATGTAGATTCACTGGTTTCCCGCTTGTACATCGAGTTTTGTTACACCCTGTATTTATGTATTTAACGTTTTTCAAAGTATTTAGTACCTACATCAATATCTACTTTAACGTTTACATAAATTTAAAAACATTAATTTTCAGGCCAGCCAAACGTCGCGCGGACCATTCAATATTGCATACAGTTTTCACTTTGTACAGGACAGTTTGCAAATAAAAAACACACGTAACATTATACCTGTGTCCTGTGTCCTGTGTCCTGTGTCCTGTGTCTGTTTTTTTAAAGTGTACCTTCATGTTTAAATGGTAATGTCGGAGAAACTAACATAAGTTATGTACATAAAATACGGTCTAGGAAAATAATTATTCAATATTGAATTGCAATGAAACCTTACATGTAAAACAGTAGAGATCGCACGCAGGAGGCTCAAATCTTGCTATGAAAATTTATCATAATTGTTAA
>JAGVSP010001353.1:0-43920 GCA_022494985.1 Micrasema minimum | reverse complement strand
AATTTACATTGAATTCAAAACACACATGTATCCATTGAAATAATAAAAAAAATGTGATAACTATAAAAATCGGTCCTCGGCACGGGTCACCCCAGTGAGATATTTCGCGAACGGGACCAAATCACTTGGATTTGGTACAAAATAAACACAGCTAAGAGATCTATGTTATGTGTTGTATCATTACTGAGATGATGAGGCCTATTACTTATAGATTGCAACAATAATCGAGCGCCCGGATCTCAAGTTTCGCTGTGTTATGTGGCCTGTATCGCAATAAGACTTTCCATAGATCTCGAAATAAAAGCTGGCTGAGTTCAATAAACATACTGACTATTAAAACTTGAAAATTAACCACTGAAAATCCTTTTAACTATCCTTATTAATAGTATTTTGTTCGTAAAACTCGGAAAACGCATCAATTTATTAAATTTAAATATTTGAAAAACAGCGATAACTGACGACCAATTTTTTTTCCAAATTTTCCAAATACGCAGTAAGCTTGTCATGTTTTCAAGGAAATACCCACTAATTATTGAAACCATGTTAATATTACAAGCTTAACATCACGTTATCAAATCGAAATATAATGTTTTGATATTTGAATGTAAAAACTGAAGCATTTCGAATGTAAAAACAGAAGCATTTCGAAAAATACATATTTAAAAAAAAAATGTAATTTTTCTTTATACTTAAAATACCATACATTTTTATTATTATAATTAGTTTAAACAACCTTACTGTAGTTCGATGAACTTTCCGTGCGAGACTTATATCCCATTTTACTCTATGATCTTGTTTTCAGATTTATATTTTTGTTAGAGAAACGGTTTCTATGGAAACTGGGGGTCCAATCTCAAAATCGCGTCCAGTAAGCCCTTTCTAATCCCGTGTCAGGAAAGATCCTACTTCCGGAGGAATTAGCAAAACGTGGGGATATTAATTACTGTCGAACCGTGAGGACTTACTAAGATAAATTAATCTGGAGGCTGCTGGGGTTTTTTTATCAAATATTTCATGTGTTTACGATTTAATTATTCAATGTAAGAAAAGCTTTTTATTTATAATATTCCAATAGAGGTGAATCTTCCGAGCACTAAAATGTGAATATTCAAGCATTTCCAAAGCTTATATCATAATTATCATCCCTTCGAAAAAGAATTTCCGAGAAATGGCAATCAATACCTGAAAAATACTACCTGGCCTAGTCTGTGCCCAGTGATAGCTAGTGACCCACTACGTCACTCACTACGTCATCACTGGGCATCTACGTCATCTCTAGACATCTACGCACACGTTTTCAAAGTGTGATGTGATGGTGTAGTCTTTAGAGGGTGGAATTTGATAATAATGCTGTTATGAAATTAAACCTAGGAAGCGTATATATTTTAGAAATTTTGTATGGTAAATGCTCATTTTACTAGTGAATTATTTTTCGAAGTATTACCCTAATTTTGTTTACAATTGTTTTTATACAAAGGTATAAAAAAACTCAAAATGATAAAAAAACAAACATTCGATTTATGATTGTACTCCAAAATAGGTAAAACCGTTGAAATAGAATCTTTTTTTGATGGGTAACACTAACAAAAAGTACAGAAAAAAAAAAAAATATATTTATTAAATTATCCTTACATATATAATTTAACAAAATACTCATAAATTACAGTTTAGGATGTTGTCACTCCATTGGCCTTAGAACGTGCTGGAATATCGTAAATGTACATTTACGTTTGTAGTTTCTACATATTTTATTTTAAGTAAAAAGGTACCATCCATACATGTTGGCAAAAATTTAATTATAGTTATTTCGGATAAGCATCCCGCACCTAACGGTGCATAGGGCACTGTATTGGTTCAACAAATACAATATTTCCTGATTTTTAAAAAATAACTACAAAAAACTTAACCGTATTTCGAAGAGTTCGGATTAATATTAAAATTTTCATTTAAAAACTGTTACGGAAAGCCAAGAGCGCAGTGGTTTGAAACAAGTTGTGCAGAAAGTTGCAATTTCTGTGCATATTCCCCTTCGTATCTCAGCCAAGAAAGAAACCATTTTCTCGGAACTAAGTCAAACTTCACCCAGACCAGAGGCGTTTATCGGCTGAAGTGCAAACTGCACTAGTCCCACAAGTCAAAGTTACGGCTTCTAAATTACTCTCAACTTTGCCGAGTGAAGGCTTTTCTTTCAGTGTTTTTAAAGCCCCTTTCTCGGTATAAATGCTCAAGCAGAGAATTATAGGTAATATTCCAATATGTTACTGATTTTTTTCTCACAGGAATACTAATAACTTTTTTATTCAGCCAATATTAATAACTTATTGACCAGTCAACATAAATATTCTTCTATGGAGTTAGTTGCATTAATTGCACTTCAAGAAATAATATTTAAATATAAAACAAGTTGCTCGAATTCGGGACGATGCAGATGATGATGACCCTGCAAGATGCAAACTTGTTCTTGAAAATAAAGCAATTGAGCAATTTGGGTAGTTTAAGTATCTCGGAGTTGACCAGTTCGGTTACCAAGATCTCCAGAATGAGATTTAGATCAAATAAATAGAGCTTCAGCTATCTCGGGATGTGTGAAAGATGACATCTGGAAAAACCAATACTTGAGAACAGATAGTAAAGTAAAAATTTACAAAGCCTGTGTTGGCCCTTTAATGACACATGGGATTGAAACAAAGGCGGACACACGTAAGACCAAATCCATACTGAAAGTTTTGGAGAAGAAAATTTTAAAATTTATCACCGGGAAAACTTTGAGGAACGGGATTAGAAACTCCCAAAATAGCAACACTTTTATATAAAAACCAATTTACTGAACAGTATTTAATGAAATCTAAAGTCTTATATTATTTACTCGACTATTACAAGTGTACAGTATTTAAAAAAAGAAATAGGAAATCTGTGTACTCACAACCTAGTTCCCAAAGAATAATTCAATGACTATCTCAAGATTTACAGTGTAACTATTACGATTCACCCTTTTTTGAGAATCTGTCATATTTAGACTATCGCATATCGTACTAAAAACGTTTTTGCAGTCAGAAATGGCGAGTAATTGCGCTAACTCTACGAGGCGGACAAGATCATCAAACTTATCTCTAATACAGACACTAGCATAAAAATAAATTATGTTTATGAATACCTCTTTAAACCCGACTGAAAGAAAAAACATCTAAAAAATCAGCGGACAGATATCTATAACGATAAAAAAAATCTCTTGAAAACGTTTTCAGCAAAATTTATGTAAAAAGGTTAAGTTTCCCCATAATGGGCACGTTTTACAAAATCTCGTATTATTTCCCTCTTATTTAATAAAAAATCAATTTTAAAGTTCTTGTTATAACGTAGATCGGAAATTTTGTAACTTTTACGCCATTACGGTGATCATTCTCTTCCCTTTCTCGCATAACTTTGGTTTTCAAATTCTACCATTGAATTAAGTTTCTTATGGCAACATTAAGGGATACTATCTTCATTCTGAATGAATAAAAACGAATTTAATTAAGGAAAAACTTTTGTACCATCTGTAAAGGAAACGTACGTTTTGTGACAAAGTTATTCAAAACTTTTAATCTATTTTTTGTGCCATTTGGTAAACTATTCTCATGTCAGCTACCTAATTAATTTGGAAATGGTTAAATGCTTAATTTAATTAAGAAAATGTTTTTCGAGACATTAATTTGTAAAGGCATTATCTTTTTTCCAATCGTTACAGCTACGGTTCTTACTCGCTAGCCCAATTCTTCTAACAAGCATTTACTATAAGGGGCATAATTTTCTAAAAATATACGCTTCTTAGGGTTAATTTCATAACACCACTTATTATCAAATTCCACCGTCTAAAGACTTAGGCCAATACACGAAACGTGTGACGAAGATGTCTAGTGATGACGTAGATGCCTATTTATGACGTAGTGAGTGACGTAGTGGGTAACTAGTCACCGCAGACACGGTATTTTTCAAGTATGGAATGTCACTTCTCTGAAATTTTTTTCCAAGAGTATACCTTTTCGTATATGGGACTTTTCCATTTTTTGTATATTATTGATATTATAATGTGAAATAAACGATTTTTAAAAATCTAAGGTTTCGGCAGCACACTTCTTGCGAAATTATAAATAGTATTGTTTCGATTCTATACATTATAATTTTATCAACAGGATACAATTCTCAATTTTCCTACCAAGACATTGTTCTTATCAAATCGTGAAAATTACTGAGCTGAGAGATTACACTTGTCCCTTTCCCTCGCAGGGTATCACGCTGAAGATGACGGAGGACGGCAGGTGTCTCGTGGCCCGCATCATGCATGCGGGATGATCCACCGCCAGGCGACGCTGCACGTTGGGGACGAGATTCGGGAGATAAATGGCACCCCTGTTGTCAACCACTCTGTGAACCAACTGCAGAAAATTCTAGTAAGAGAAAGATATTTTAATATTCTAAATTTATTGTGAAGATGAGGTTTAGCTTTTAGATTTAATTATGAAAAAATGTCGTATTAACTTTAATAAAATACGTCAAAATGTTATGTTTTTAAACTTGAAAATCATAAAGACAGGTTTTTCTACATTTTAATTAGCCATAAGTAGTAAGTGCTACACCTGTATTGAAAATATCTTGTCGGTTTATAGAGAAAAGAAAGTCTGAAATGAAAATATAAATACAAAATGCATTAGCTCAGCTATTAAAATATACTGGTTTGTACCATTTTATTAAACTTTATTAGCAAAAAACTAATTCTGCATCTCCATTATTATAATTATTATGGTTTTTTAAGCAATATTTCATTTACCTTTGGGCCCTATTTGATTGTCTATGGTTTTGTGTGTGCATGTTTATGTTTGAGCTAAATGTGTTTCTTTTATTCTCATTTAAAAAGACACTAATGACGCTTTAGTTAATGGCCTATCCGACAGATGCGATTACTTGAAATTGTTTTTCTTTCTTATCTCTGTATAAATCCTTGGAAAGTCACGAAAACACATGTGTATATTACACATTTTTCGGCTTTTTTCCTGGACCGGCAATTAATCTTCGACTCCAATAAATTTCCTTCCCTTCAACTATTCAATAGATGCTGCCAGCACGATAATAAATAGTCATTATTTGTTCTGGTTTTAGAGGCACGATTGGCCTAAGCGTTCAGTTTGTGACGACCTCTCTTCAACTCCATCTACCGATGCGTCCGAGTAGATGGGAGACAGCAGCAGCACACAAGCTACAAAGTGAAAGTGAAATTAACGAGTGCAAAAAAATGATAATTTATGGAAAAAATTCTAATTTTCAATTAACTCCTGCTTTGTATTATACAAAATAATGATAATTCAGGAATAATAATTCAGATATTATTGATATCTCAACAGAGACAGAGAAACTCTGGAAAAAAATTTGGGTTATCTTGGCATTTACAGGGCTTATTTAACGCCTAGATAACCCACATTTGTTTTTCCAGAGTTTCTCTGTCTCTGTTGAGATATCAATAGTATCTGATATCAGCCCAGCATGGGTATAATCCAGTAATTTGTCTACAAGTATTTGTATTCATTCAAAATGTTGTTGTTAATAATAATTCGATTAAATTCATAAAAGTATGCTATTTTTCATCGTTGTTTTCTTATGACGTTATCACGTAAAATTATCGTCCGTAAACCGACTTTACAGACAACCAAAAGTTTTTTTTGTAACCAATTTAGGAAGAGGTGATCCAACTTCATGGCATGATCAAGTATCTACTATTCAAAAATAGTATTCTATTGTAACCATTAGCAATGTCTTAACTAAACATTGATAAACCTGTTGAAGACTTTAAATGTTGTCCAGTATACTGCAACGAATGTATCAAATATGTAATAATTAATTTGAAATGCGATGTTAGACTTTTAGCTGTGTCTTTAAAACAGCAAAACAAATATGTTTTAAAATTGTTGAACCCTTACCATCAGTTACGTAGCTCAAACACCAGTTCCATTACGTCACAACCACTGATTTCCATAATTAAAATTTTAGCCCCAAGGTATCCAAATTAAATAAGTTTTAAAATATAAATCTCTGGATTAATAAATCTTTTCTTCTCCCGTGTAAGATTAAGCTCTACAAAACAGTATTGAATTTATACCCTTTAAGACTAAACTGTTTAATTAAGACAGTTTGAAATAAATCTTCTATGACAATAAATTTGGATGGTACTAGGAATTTCGCAATTGAATTAATTAGTTTGAATTTATTTTCAGAGAGAAGCAAGAGGTTCTGTGACCTTCAAGATCGTTCCTTCATACAGATCTGCGCCTCCTCCTTGTGAAGTGAGTACTATTCATCAATTGCTGTGTTTTTGCCTATATTTTTTATATCATTGCTAGGGCATATGTTTTGTAATTGTTATGGTCTTGTCAAAAAAAAATCCATTCCTAGGGTCTTGTGAAAATATGTTTTCGTTGCTAGAGATTTTCTAAATCGTTTTTTGCTATTATTGCTAATCTTATCTAGATCAAATTAATCCGTTTCAAACTATTTAACATGTATAAAATTTAGATGTAATAGAAAGAAACGTAATTAAAAATTATCAATTTATTGACATATTTTCATATAATATTTTGATACAATTACATATGATTAATTGAGCCTTGGCTAAATTTAATTTCTCGGTTTTAAGTTCTGCCACATCTAGAATATAGTATTTAAGCAGGTAATCCAGAAAATATATTAAATAATACACATAAATTTTTTTAACTCGATTATAACACATAAATAATGACACATTATGATAAAATAAAACGATGTTATGTGTTACTATTGGTTTATTCTATAGAAATAGAATTTACCTACCCTACCTGTTTTCGAGAGGAAAGTTCTCCCATCGACTTAAGAATAAACCAATTGTAACACATAACATCGTTTTATTTAATCATAATTCATTATGAAGTGTTACAAAGTGAATGCCGAATCAATCAACAACATAAATAATGCATTTAACTATCGTAAATTAAATTAAATTTCTTGATTATCATTTGTAAGTTTTTAAATGCTGCTTTTCTTTTTACGTCATTCAATTTATTACTTTTGTATTTTAAAATTAGTTTCCTAAACTCCAATTTAGTAGTTTATTTCGTTATTATTTTCCGAATTACACGGTTAAGTAAGTGATTTCCTTTTTTTCTATTATGTCATACTTTTATTTGAGTTGAGTGATTTTAAGCTGAAGATATGGGAATAGTATTTTTGGTTACGATTTGTTGTTTTTTAGCTTTTCTGATATTACATGTTGTGTTTTTGTGGATAGCTCTTCCGGATTAGGCCTTCTCCCGTTCTAGTAAGTAAATTTATCAAAATTAAAATCACATCATCATTAGCATTTTGATGTCAAACATTATACGCATAACCATCAAATACGGATTGTGAAGGAGTTTTTACTAAAAGATACAGTTTTACGTAATTTTGTTTCTACGTAATAAGTATCAAGTAACAATCAGCAGATTAGTAGTTTTACAAGAAGATAAATGTTTTAATCTGCATATGTATAGTGCATACATATTTTATTGATTTGAAGATAGATTGTACCAGAAACTTTAATACACAAACAGAAACCATCACGATATTATTATAAACTCCTTTCTTTTGCTGTGTAATATAAATTGGATCATAAGTATGAAACTTGTGGCTACAACATTTTCATACATCATGTTTAATGTTATACCTGAATCCAAACATTAAAACCATTGATTTATTAATACACTTAGATTTGAACTGAACTCAAAAAATGAATGACACTTCAACTCCGCCAGACGCGTATTCAGTATTTCTTCAACCGCTGGCCGAGTCGGACGTTCAGAAAGCATTTCGAAATGCCTTCCTGTGTAGTGAAACCGTGTAAAAACCATACGGATAAAATTAACAAAAAAGATGGTGTAACTTTCCACATGAAAGTGTTTATTTATATTTGTTTACATAGCCTAAAATAATTATTTATCAAAAGAAAGTTTTCTTCTTAAATAAATAGCCAACAGCCCACAAGAAAAAAAAAGTCATTTTAGATGCATGGTAAAATTCATGAACGCTATATAGCCCATACCTTTTGCGGTGTGTGGGCGGATGCTTGCCGGCAGTCGAAGGGCTCTGATAGGTCGACCCGTGTAAGTGTATTGAGGTGCGGAATCTTCGTGTCATTACTTTTTCTAAATAATTTACTCTGCAAGGCAGATCTAAGTGTATTATAAATCAATGATTAAAACAATACATAATTAATTAATATTCATCTTCACTACCCTTGCATGGAGCACAGGGAACTGGATAAGTACACAAATACCAATGAAAAATGATCTTTGGTTGTTTAGAATAGTATATTTAAACATATACTTTCGTCCAGAAAATCGTTTCACTTGACGTAGAGCTAACGTAAAGAAAACAGGGATTTTGTTGTATTTCTTTGATGTAATAACTCTTCTTCACAATCTTGTCACCAAATTTGCTTCTGTCATTTGCACTTGTTTTGTTCGTTCTGTCCAAGCAAAAATAAGCCCGTGTTGTCAGTCCAAAACAGTAGCCTAGTAATCCTTTACGGTTGTTAATATAAGCCCTTGTCCTCCTATTCGTCCTTTACCTTTATTTGTTTTTTATTGTTACTCATAAATGTAAAAAACAACGTTCTCTGTGATAAAAACTCGAACACCATCCGTCATTTTGTTGTTGTTATATATTTTCGTTCATATTTTATGTGTTTATCTTTTATTGTTTTGAATGCTGATTAAATCATTCGTTTTTATTCATCTTCAATTTAATATCTGCACTTATTATTTTGCACAAATATTGCTTTACTTTGGCTCTAACTTTTACTTTAACGTATGTTAACGTATATACTCTAAATTAATTATAAAACCGTTACTCAATTTGAAATAAAACCCCCCCAATATAATCCCCGCATCCACAAAGACACAATATTATTATCCATTTCTTACTTTACTCATCTGTTGTGGGTGTGAAAGAGATAACAACTGATAACTTGTTACGGTTTTGGTTTTCTGGAAATAGTGTACAAAGATAAAATACGTTTTCGGCCAAATATTTTCGATGAAATTTCCGACTTACAAAATCTTGTTAAACTTTTTCGAGTGGTTTTAATATCTAGTCGTTTGCATTTCTCCTTCACACCCATCACATTTTCATTTTATTACATGTGATGTGATAAATCTTGATGTTTTGTTTGTATTTGATTAATTGTTTTGAAAACTTATTATAAATCTAATAAATTACAGATCTTCGTACGTGCTCAGTTTGATTATGATCCACTTGACGATGAACTGATTCCGTGTGCTCAAGCAGGAATCGCCTTCAAAACTGGCGACATTTTGCAGGTAAGATAAAAATTTTGACTTCATTAAATTATCTTTACACAACAGTCATACGAACCCACCATAACATTAATATATCTTTATTCATAGAGCGCAAAGGTATTTTTAAAACATCAGTCTCACTACTTTTGGTCCAGTGTAGCATAAATTCAAATTGTTTAGGCAACAAGTTTAAAACCCGTTCGAAACGCATAGACGTTAGACGGGTTTCAAACTAGTTGCATCGTGTGTGGTTTCCTATAGGACTATATGACATAAACTCAAATGAAACTCAAAAGTAACTTTGAGTTGCAGTTTCGTCATTTTTGCGTTTTACCGTGTGTTTTGGGCCTAAATCTTACGCTTTCGTTAAAAAGTAATTATCAAAAATATTTTGTTTCATTTATCTTCCAGATTATAAGTAAGGACGATCACCACTGGTGGCAGGCTCGCAAGGATAATGCTGCAGGATCAGCTGGACTAATTCCATCACCAGAACTCCAGGAATGGAGAGTGGCGTGCTCAGCCTTGGATAAAGGGAAGCAGGAGCAAGGTATGGTAGTCCACATAACGATATCTTTATTAAACTTTAATCAAACACTCAAATCTAAAAGCACTTGACTAAACTGAACCTATAAAAAAAATTATAAATATTATTTGTGTCCATCATAAATTTGATGTTTTGAAAATGTACTTATTTTGCATCAAAACAACTTTGGTAAAGTTTCTATCATTGATTTTATAAAATGAATATAAAATTACGTAAAAGGATTTGGATTAAATTTTGTTGCTGAAATTAACCAATTGGATGTGGTTTTTGATGTACGCTGTTTTAGGTACTTGTATTTATTTTTTTTTTTGTAATGATTTTCCTCAAAAATTATTATTGTATAAATTATTATCATTGGCACTTTGGGAACCACCTAGAATTTTTATGCAAAATAATATATATTTTAATTCACCATTATTATCAGAGCAGAAATTCAACCAATAACGCTTTTCATGTCATTTCAACAAAAAGTTTTTTTGTATTTTTTTTAAAGGCAGGAACATTCACGTAATTCCATATATTTGGTGTAGGAACCCTAATCTTAGTATTGTATAATATTATAATCCACCCAAAACCCGCAATTTCTCGCACATAATTACAACCTACCAAATGTTACTATATGAGTTTGAACTTCATGTCTTATTTAAATCCCTTATAAAATTTTGGTTACGATGTGTTTGCCTACAATGTACAATTATGTAAGTTTTTGTACCTTCCTTCCATTACTTTTGATTACCTTAAAACCAAAGCGAACTTTAACATTATTCCTTGTAATCTTGTTATTTAATGAAACGGTTTAAGTATCTACACTTTGTATTAAAACAAGATATTATAATATCCGCGAGGAAACAGCTTAGGAAGTGGAAGCTATTTCCATGTGCATTAATTATTTTCTCACCAGTACTTAAGTTAAGTACGCTCCAGTAATCTTAAGAACTTCCTCAAGAGATACGCCTGTTGTAATGTGTGTGGGAACTTAGCTACAGGGTTATCATACGGTAAAGAAAAAAAGCCATTATTAAAATTACGTACATTGAAATTTTCTGGCACGTTGATCGCTTAGGCGATTTTAAGATGACAGCAATAATAGCATTGCCAGCAGGATTTAAAAAAGATTTGGTCGTGAAATATCTGCAATTAAACGCTATAACGTTAGTAATTCTATATTGCTGAAAAATGTTTCCTTTTATTATAGTTTAAAATGAGGAAATCCACTGCCACCCGGAATTGAATTTTAAAAATGCTTTCGTGTAGATGCGAATATTTAAAAATTTTGAAGTCGGATTAAATATCTCAATAATTTACCCAAAAATAAATAAAAAATGTTGAAAATAGCATTAATTTCAAAATCTTAAACAATGACGTGACTCCTTGTATCTAAGTGTAGTGTTTTCCGTTTCCGTTTTTTAAAGATGGCCGCCATTCACGTTCCCTAGAACAGCTGTTGACAGTTTAAGTGACAGTTGGCTGGAGAAATCGTTTGCATAGATTTTTGACAGTTTTGTTATTGGCTGGAGAAATATGTTAGCCGTGCCATGCCGTTAGCCGCCCGTTTTTTGACGTCACTTCTGCAAAAATGACACACTTGGTACATAGTAGTATTTGGCGCGGTATTTGAAATGTGCTACTTAAAAAAATCGTATCTTCATCAATAACTTATAAAAAAATATTAAATATTCTTTTTTTGCTTAGTTAAATAGTACGTTTATAGAAAAAAAATTACTTTAGAAAACAGTGGATTCCCTCATTAACTTGATTATCTAAAGATTAAAATAATTAAATAAAAAATAAATCATCATCGCGTTGAAATAAACTTTGGCAGACAACATTTCATATGGAAAAGCATACAATTTAATGACTTTGTGGTTAGTTTAAACCCTTTACGAAACCTAAAAATGTTAACCTTTTAGGATTAATCCTGACGTTTGGTAACCCTAGCTACGTATCGTTAATATCTGGTGAAGCCAAATTTCTTTGTTTTCTCCTACAAAATCGTATTCATCTTCGCCCACGGCATCTTAATTATGACAAGATTAATCATGCTAGTCGTTGCAAAATCTAATTCAAAGGGAATTTAGATGTTGGATTAAAATAAATTCCACTGTATAAAACGTAGGTAAACAAGGAATTGAAAAATACGACGCCTTGGCTGCTTCCAAACAATATTTTGATTAAATTTTATACAGATTAAAAGTTTTTTTGTTAGATAAGACATGGCTTTGAGATTATTTAAATCTGATAGAATCTACCTGTTTATTTAAATACTTTTTACCTACACAATTTCACCTTCATTACTTTAATAATTTGTGTGTTTTTCGTTCCCTTTATCTTTTCTCCTGTAGTTATCCTCCTTTCTTTTATATTTGCTGCATCTCTGTGGTTATTATTTCGAACTTCTGTGAGTTGAGTCTGTATATTTCGATGTATATTTCCTTGTATTTAGTTTCATTATGTTTCCTCGGTGTTTTGGATTATACTTTAGCTGTCTTAAATGTGGCATGCCTCTTCCTTGAAACTGGCATAGCTGACCATCAGATTACAATTTTCTGGAAGGCTCTGGTCTTCGGGAAAACAACCCTGGGTCAGTACTTCAACAACATTTCCTCATATTTTCTACCCATTCAAGATGCAGATAAAATTCCTTACCTATCGTTATCACTGTGATTCACAAGTTATACCAAAACCCATGTAACAATCATATTTATATACTACTTTTTTATTATTTTACTTGTACATATATTTTTTGTATATAAAAATGCTTTCTTGTGGTTTTTTTTCTATTTTGTTTGCTTATTATCAGGAATACGATTTAACCTTTAAATTTATGTGATAATTATTAGTATGAGGCATAATGTAAAATCAAGCAGCACCTACAAAAAACTTGAAATTTATTTTTTGCTTTATCTGATACTTTTAATAAGTTCTTTGTTTAATTGTTTGAAATTTGTTATCATTAAAAATTATATCATTTTAAGCTTTGATAACAATAAAATTCTTACATCTATCCGCTATGTTTGCAAGCTTATGTTTTTTGTTTTGTTTTCGTTTTTTTCTCTACCATTACATAATGTTAAAATTATTTTCATCATATAGACAGTGTAAAATCACACCTAATTCTTTGGTTACGAATAATCAGGTTACAACATCCTTTTGTTACGAATTAGAAAAATCAGAATATCATTCCTTTGGGCCACAAAACTGAATAATCAGGTTATCACACGCTTGGGTCACGAAGCTGAATAATCAGTTTAACTCACCCTTAGTTATTTATTATCAAAGCACTGCTTATAATGTTAACATTACAAATCTGAATAATCAGATTGTCACATAAGATATTCAGGGTTGTTACGATTAATTAGGTTATTACATATGTATCGTTAATGCTTAATCATGAATCTTAGTAATTAGGTTATCACACGAGTGGATCATAATTTTAACACTCGATCTTGAATACGTATTATCACGAAGTCACATGAGGTAACATTTAATCACAAATCTGAATAATCAGGTTATCACAGAAGGTTACCCATTCACTCTGAATAATCAGGTTATCCATTCGCTTTGAATAATCAGGTTATCACATAAAATGTTCAGGGTTTGCGTGTTCATCTCTCCCGTTACGTTTGTGTTGAATGTTTTGTTTTGTTGGCGTTGTGCTCACAGAGATGGAGCCAGGATGTGTTTCCCACACTGAAGGATGTGACAGCACCACAGGTACATCATCACCATCACATTTTCTCTTATTTTGTCTTATCATAATGCACGTATTGCCCCTAGAGTTGCAAATACCGACTTTATATAAATATTTGGGATATTCCTTCATAATTCGATAAAACACGTCGCTAGAAAAGACGGTTTAATAATATTTCAAATATGTATCATTGTAATAAGCTGTGAACTCTTTCTATTTATTGAACCTATACATCTTTATTATTTTCTCAGATTATCATGAATAATCACACTCCGAAGTATCGTGGTGTCATCGTGAAACACGGTGTTTACAGTTTATGATTTTTTTAAAAATAGAAATTATTTCCATGAAAATAAGGAGGTTTCTATATTTTTTATTTACGTAGTATGATGTTCAATGAACCTTACTTAAAAAAGCGAACGTAAAATAGTTTTTCACAAAATTGTTAATCAGTAAAAGTCGGTTTTTGCACTGTAGTGACAATATATCCCTGCACGAGATCACAGACTCTTTCTTCTTTCTTTTTCTGATAGCATAGATCCCGTCCAGTTGCATGATTTTTTTCTTACATTATGGTAGGTACTATCGGCAAATCCAGCTATATCCATTTGAACACAATAATCGTACTTATTTACTCAATAGGTTGTATCCAAAACATATTCTTAATCAGAATCAATATCAATAACTAATACATCCAACAGTTTGGATTTTGTTTTTGTACGCAGTCTGTTCAAATATTATTATGGTATTTGAATTCTCATAAACATTTCTGAACAACCTAGCGTTGGTATTAATATCCATCATTAATATACAACATTTAGTTGAATAACTATCGAAGTTATTTTTTTCTGTTTTTGGATTTAACCAAGCTTGTAAATAGTACCATACCTAATTTAATTTGCCTGGAATGATTTTGAGATTAACGACGCAATTTCAAAATCAAATAAGTAGTATATAACGCTTTGTAATTTAGAAAATTGAAAACATACTTCAAAACCACATTTCAATCATTTTTCTTCCTCTTTACCTTAACAACAAATTTTATAGTTTTAATCTACACTGCAGGAAAACGCTCAAATTGTACAAATTTGTATTGTGTAAGTGAACCTAAGGTATGAGTCCTTAAAATTTATTCTACATTGTACGAAAATGTTTTGTATCTTTTTTTTTTTAAACAATTTTTCCAATATCCAAAATAAACCTTACAAAAAAGGTGAATACTCAACGCATTTTTCATTACACCCCGTTTTATTTACAGTAATTTCCAGATAATTTTACTATGCTTCTAACGAACCAATAGAAGCAGCTTAGTATTTTTAAAACTTACAGTTTTTACATTTCTATTTTTTTTTTTACATTTCAGTTGATATTATAATAAATTCAGTATAGTGTTATGTTGCATGATTGTCTTGTCTGAATATTATTTGAACAACACAAAATACTACATTTTAAACTTAATACTCTCTCCATGAAATATTATTGTGTACTTATGATATTTTTACAAGCAACTTTTGAACTACGTCACTTAGGCCAGCCCCAAATGCTTTGAAAAAGTTAATCTTCAAGTATATCTGTACATATAGCCTGCGCAGTTACTTGATTCTCAGAGTATCTACTAGTTAAACTACCTTTTAATTTTGTAGTTCAAGGTGAGGTTCACCAAAAACATGTAAACATATATAAATTAAATTAAATATATTTACATAATATAAGAAAACTGTACTCTCGTGTTCAACTAACGCCTCAAGTCGCCTGTTAAAAAATTTAAATACTACATGTTTTATCCTCAGAACTGTGCAGCTTATTTTCTGTGATAGAATCAACTGGTCAGGCCACCTCTGCAGACATACTTGACAGTTTTAACGGAGCGTGTGTAGCCTGTTTAACATCTGAACACATATTTTTCTACACAAGGAAATTTGCTGAGGACATGAAATAAGGGTACAGTATTATGTTCTCCTACACGAAAAGCGTCGAATGTTGTTCCTGACTTATTACGATTCGTTATTGGATACGTGTCGTTCCCCTTACAGTCAACGGAGGTATTTAAGATTTACTATCAGGTGGGTAACTGGATAAATAAATAACTCATATCTTTCTTTATTTGGCCAATAAAATAATTTTACGAGATGTGTTATTTATGGCGACGAGGGAAATCGCCATATATTTTTATATTTACATTTATGATGACGAAGCGTTTCTAAATTAATGAATGCCGTGTAAAAGAATCTGGTTGTATTTTTGTATTACCCGTATCGTATAGTACATTTTTTGTTGCCATGTTATATTATTATATATATGTACAACAAATTAATGTTTTTTCATGTTATGTATAGTGTGATTTTCGCGTAATATATTACCCCGATGCGATGTAACGTAACCACGCAATAAAAACGACGCCGACGTATACAAGAGTAGATTGTACGTATCGACGGTATTCGTAACATGAAGTTCACACAAAAAATGTTTTTTATTTGTCAATGAATCAACAGAAAGTTTCTTTTGTAAGTTTTTTGCAAATATTTTTTAATACATAGTAGCAATCTGTTAGTTCGATAGTTCGCCTCGTAGTGTAGTAGGTAATTAGCGCTATGGGATACCATGAGGTTGTGGGTCCGATTCCTGATGGAGTCAATCATCATCATCATCACCATATCAGCCCGTGAAGGTCCACTGCTGGACATAGGCCTCCCCCTGCCGCCACCACTCCTCCCGATACTGCGCCGCTCCATCCATCATCTTCCAGCAAACTTCAAGATATCGTCCACCCATCTCATCGGTGGACGTCCTTGAGGCCTCAGGTTTCTGTCTCCACACCAGAACGCGTTTTGTCCGTCATTCTGGGTATATGACCGGCCCATTTCCACTTCAATTAAGCAATTCGCTATAATACCACGTCGCAGAGTCTGGCGTCGGATCCAAACGTTCCTTTTTCTGTTAATGTTATTCCAAGCATAATTCGCTCCATGGTCCTCTGTGCAACTTGCAACTTATGGGAGGATTGCTTGGTCAGAGTCATAGAGTCATTTCCACTTCCACACCGGCCCATTTCCACTTCAATTAAGTAATTCGCTCTACCACGCCGCAGACCTTTGTCTGGCGTCGGATCCAATCGTTCCTTTTTCTGTCTCTTAATGTTATTCCAAGCATAATTCGCTCCATGCTCCTCTGTGCAACTTGCAACTTATGGGAGGATTGCTTGGTCAGAGTCATAGAATCAATGTTTTTTCTTTTAAATAATTTATATGTGGTACCCTGGACTGGCGCTGAAGTGTGAAAATTATCGTTTTGCATTCATGAAACAAATAAAATTCAAGTGAGTTGTAATATTGAGTTTGAAGCTTTCAAACTCAATAATAAACAAATTTATTTCACTTAAGATTGTTTATATTGGTAAGTTGAGTATCCGTAAAATGAATATTCTATGTGGAGGTTTGCCTGTTTTGCTCGATACTCGACTTATACAGAATTATTACGTATGTACATATTTCGCACAGTCGGCATTATTCCACAATCTCTTACAAACATCACCCCTTATGAAACACCTATATATGTACACAAAATATATATAATACAACTTAGTGAAGCTTTCATTTCAAGATAATTTTTCGTTTTAATACGCTCGAGATTTTCATATTTATATTTACGTTTGTACTAGAAGTAGGCTTACAGTTTTACCTGAATCAATTAAAAGTGGACTGTTTCGATCTGAAGTAGTGCTAGTTCACAAACTACAGTCTTTTAGTTTATCCATTATGTTAGATAAACAGGATACGCCAAAATAAACTGACAAAAACCCGTTACATACCAGATTTAAACAGTTTGGAATGAAAGTATACGAAACCTTAAACATGTTTTCTCATTATAAGTTATTAGGAGTTTTAAAAAAATGTTCTCTTTTTGAACGAAACTTTTATTCGCATGGGTTTACTTATTTTTCTTGCTCAAGTATGAGAATTTTCAGAACTTTACCTACTTCAATTTCAAAAGAAATTTCGCCTTAGCTATTTAACTTCTTTCAAATATTCAGATATCAATGGTTTAATGTTTTAAATTCTCTGTTTGTATTCTGGGAAAATTTTTGGAAGAAAATGTTTTTTAAAGTGTTATGAATATTATTTTTAGAAAGTGCTAGTCAGTGACTTTTTTAAATTTCCCGCGCAGTTACTTCAAATGCAACAGTGCTGCCGTCAACTGTAATCTATCAGTGGGCAACGTTCTAATTTTGATCAAGGTACGTCGTTCAGTTGGTGTTTGACAGCCGTTCAAAGCAGACAACCTTGTGATTTTCTACGAAAATGGAAAAAAGTGAATTTCGTGTGTTGATTAAACATTATTTTTTACGTAAAAAAACCATCACTGAAACTAAGGAAAGACTTGATAAATACTACGGGGACTCGGCACCATCAATTTCAATGGTTAAGAAGTGGTTTACGGAGTTCCGTTGTGGTCGTACCAGTACTAGTGACGCCGAACGTTCAGGTCGTCCAAAAGAAGTGATCACGCCGGAAATCGTCGATAAAATCCACGAAATGATATTGGACGATCGGAGAATGAAAGTGCGTGAGTTGGCTAATGCTGTAAGTATCTCAACTGAACGTGTACATCATATTTTACACGAATATTTGGATATGAAAAAAACTCTCCGCGAGATGGGTGCCGCGATTGCTCACACTCAACCATAAGCGCAATCGTGTGACCACTTCAAAAGAGTGTTTAGCGATGTTTAGCCGTGATCAGAACAACTTTTTGCGCCGTTTTGTCACTGTGGACGAAACATGGATCCATCACAACACGCCAGAGACCAAGGAACAATCAAAACAGTGGGTTGCTCGGGGTGAACGTGGACCAAAGAAGGCCAAACTGTGTCTGTCAGCCAACAAGGTCATGGCCACAGTTTTTTGGGATGCACGCGGTGTCGTTCACATCGATTACCTCGAGAAAGGTAAAACGATCACCGGCGAATATTATTCAAACCTTTTGAACAGATTCGACGTTGATTTGAAGGAAAAACGGCCGCATTTGGCGAAGAAGAAAGTGCTGTTCCATCAAGACAATGCACGTGTGCACACATGTCTAGTCACGATGGTCAAAATTCACGAATTGGGCTACGAACTTCTACCCCATCCAGCATATTCTCCTGATCTAGCCCCCTGCGACTATTTTCTTTTTCCAAACCAAACAAGAAATGGCTGGGCGGTAAAAGATTTGAGTCGAATGAAGAAGTCATTACCGAAACAAACGCCCATTTTTAGAGCCTTGAGCAAACCTATTATTTGGAGGGAATAAAAAAATTAGAAAAACGCTGGACTAAATGTATAGAGCTAAAAGGTGATTATGTAGAAAAATAAAATGTTTATTTGCCGGAAAAAAAATGTTTTATTCAAAAAGTCACTGACTTATCAAACCGCCCTCGTACGTAAATGTTCGGCTATGAAAACCTATGATCTTTGTTTAGCTTATTTCGGTATCTTGTTTTGTTTAACGTAAGGGATGTATTTTATCCTTGTTTTATGAGTAAAGAAAACTAGGCAATTATTTATTGCTTAAATCATTATAATTTAACCGAAAAAAAGACAACTTTACACGTAGTAAGTATAAATTGAATCAGTAAACCGTTACAGTGGAAAAAAGGATAAACATCTAGTAAGGAATGTTTCCTGTTTTGAATATTTTCGAATTTTTCGAGAAGAGACCCGAGACCCGAGAAATCCTTTTGAATTTATCAAACAGTTTTCTCCTTGTCTCTCAAATTCAGTTGGTAAAACGCGATGAATAAAAATAGAAGGCTTTGGCACAGTTCAGTAATACTTTAAGCAGCAAATAAAAATATCTGGAAAATACTATTCGTGTTAAATTTAATACAAATTTTATCTTTTTTCTGTTACCTATCCTCACCAAAAGCTCCATGGGGCACTGTATTTACTGGTACACAATAATAATAAAAATAATCGGCTAACTTTGTGAAAAAGGCCATTTATGTGAAAAATCACCTCAAGAGCCCTTTACAAGAATTGTATTAAACATCATCATCATACCATATCCGCTCCCTATGTGGAGCATATGGAATCCACAAGCTGCCTCCAGGCCAAGCGATCGGCCGCTAGCTCCCGCGCATCCTCCCAAGTCAAGTCCACGTCCCGCAGCTCTGACGTAAACTGCCGACGAATTGTCACCAGTGGACGACCAGGACGCCGAGAACCTGATGCCTTGTAAAATAGGCATGGTTAAGGCTCTCGGGAGGCGCACGTAGTATATGGGCTAGCCAGCCGAAACGCCTTCGCCGGATGACAGTAGATATCACCTCTTTGTTCATTACAAAGTCAAACCACCGCGCACCTAAAATTTGTCTAAGACACCTATTCTCAAAACTCTGCTGTCTTGGACCCTGAGGAGAACAGGTGTGACGCAGGAGTTATAAAGGTGGCATTTTGTTTTAACCGAGTAAATATCCGATCTCCAGACAGCTTTCATTCTGTTGAATGCGGCGCCCGCTACTCCAAGCCGCACTCCCAGTTCTTTCTGAACTCTGCCGTTGTATTGTATTGTATTAAACTGCATATTAAATTATTAAAGATACTGTTTAACCTAAGCTCCTAGCGGTAGACTATAATATTACCTGTAACTTGAGCAGACTAGGGATATTACGCATT
Organism: Micrasema minimum; assembly: GCA_022494985.1. Taxonomy (NCBI): domain Eukaryota; kingdom Metazoa; phylum Arthropoda; class Insecta; order Trichoptera; family Brachycentridae; genus Micrasema; species Micrasema minimum. The sequence goes on along the minus strand of JAGVSP010001353.1, from coordinate 23,691 downwards.
CTGGGAATTTTTACGTGGGATTTTTAAAAAATATGCGTTTTTAATTGAGACCGAAATTGACTGGGGCTCTGAATGGTGCGTAAGTGTGAAGGCAGTCGATTCCAGGCAGAGGGGTCGGCCACTGCAAAAGCACGATCGCCAAACTTGGTGTTTGGACTTCGCCGAAGTTCACAAAGTCTTCCTCTGGCTGAAGTGCAGCAAATCTTGATAATTTATTAGGTACGTAAAGATAAGATTATCATTAGCATAAGGTAAGCACTATCGTCAACATTAAGAAAGGCCTTTTACAGTAGTTTAATCATGTAGAGCGAATGGATGTGCTTACGTGTAGAATTCGAGGAAGACTAAGAAAGACATGGCATGATCAAGTACAGGTACCTACGGGGAAATGGCGTGATGGTGAGTTAATTAGGCAAGACGATCTGTCTTATAGTTCAATTCCAGTAGATTTTTATAAAGTGAACCCGATTCCTTATGCACAGTAGTTTAAAGGTCTTATTGTTACACCATGGGGCAGACAAACAATTTAAATACAGCAATATAATATAATTAAGGCTGAAAAAATAATTTTTAGGTTACGGTTTACCGAAAAACATAAATTATCGTTTAATTTAATTTTGTTGCCTAGGAAGTTAAATATTATCATAATTACCTACATAGCCTAAAGTTGAAAGCTTAAACGAACGTTGATACATGGTGTATAATAAATTACTATTATTCTCAATTACTGCTTTTACGGTGTTTGTGAGTCGGTAAGTTCTTAAAAAGTCATGACATTCCGCGTAATACTTGATTCGAAAGATCTTAAGGGCGAGTAAAAAACACACCTGAGTGGCCTTATTATATTTTTATGAAAAAGTATTTAGCAGCGTGGGTTAAAAAACGCCCCTCCAAAAATGCATTCTTTATGGAAAAACTGCTTTCTAGACAGACACTGAAAAAAAACAAAAAGCGAACTTTACTACACGGGACTAAAAACTGTTCAGTTTCTTGTTAAGAAAAGGCACGCTATAGGCACGGATCGTAAGTTATTACCGTATGTTTGCTTAAAACATTGTTAATATAGCTAAAAATGTTAATATACGTTGTTCAATTGTTACGTTTACAGAAGCGTTCAATATATCAATGTCTACTTATACTGTACAGTTTACTGTCTCATGTAAAGTGCGCATTAGAGATTTAATTAAACAAACGGGAGCTTTATCCTTGTGTGAGTCAGATTTATAAAAAAAATACCTAGGATCAGACTGCTTGAAGGCATTTAATATCGTTCTAATTGAATTTTCCAAGAATAGTTTAGAATTACAGATGCCCTTAAACTGTTTATTTATTTATTTACATAAAACTTAATGTGCAATGACAAAATACGTATGGAAAGGCAAACTTATTGCAATGAAACAATATCTTCTGACTAACCCTCAATTTATTAGTGATAATCATTTATTGTTATTTTGCCGTATTTTGGCTTTGTATTACCGACCTTTCGGAATACATTGCTGTCTTCTTCTGGGCTGAAGATGAGACTGCAACATGCTCTAAAATATAAGAAACACAAAATTCAAAAATACTATACTTAGACCCAGTATTCTTTGTTTAAGTCTAAAATAAACAGTATACTAGAAATTATAGTATGAAAGAAGAGGTCTAGCAATTATACTACGTTATTAACAAAGTTGCTATATTTACATACCTGCGTGAAGGAATTTGGGTGTAATTTGTGGAAACAAGAGACGTTCTAGAATTCTGGAATATTCTAGAACATTTATGAAACTTCAGCTTTTCAAGCGGCTGTCTAATTTCGAAACCTAGTCGGTTAACCACGGAGTGACAAAACTCGTAGTACAACTCGAAAACTGGTGAATCTACATAGTATTCGGAGTCAAATGTCTAATATGACTTTTGAATATGAGCTTGAAATTTGTTTTTTTTTCTTCTCGTAAAAGTTTTCACAAGTACCATAGATTAAGTAAAACTGCACAAATTCTTATTGAAATTCGTTTTTGGCTATTATTTTCCTAATTGATAAAATTAATTTGAGTAAATAAATTATATTTGATGACAATTCTTAAAAAAAATCTCGAAAAAAATCAATACCTCTCTCAATTTTCTCGAAAACTATGGGTCAAATCCAAAAATTGTATTCTACAAAATCGAATCCAAATATGATGTAGATTTACTGGTTTCCCGCTTGTACATCGAGTTTTGTTGCTGATTAAGTCGCCATGTTCGTGTATAATTTGTCCTTTTGTCTAATTTAATTATTGTGAAATGTTAATGCCTAAATAAATTTTAAAAATCGGTTGACAGTTCCGATTCCCGTGCACCTTCCCGAGTCGGGTTAAACGACCCGAAACTACGGAATGGCAAAAATATGCATTTTCAAAATATTGTCCATTACTAGGTTGCGATATTTGGCTGTCATGATGAAGGTTTGCAAAGAGAAGATGTTTGATATTCCTTCTGTCCATTACTTCATTCACAATATAATGCCGAGCCTTGAGAAAGGTTGAAACCTTGGAGGAATCTACTTGAAACTTTATGGAATTGACAAAATTTAATATCCGAACTTAAAACATTTTCAATAAATAGCTTAAACACAGCAAAGTGTCTTGGTCCATTTTGAAAAAGCAATGAAAATAAGTGGGTTTTGGAAGGCCAAGTTTTTGGAACATAAGATAAAAAAACCCTAATATAATATTATTTTATTCTTAGAAATGTTTTTTCTTTGTCTTTTATCGCCTATCTTCACCTTCACAATATTTATTTTAGAATTGTATATTAAAAAGAGAAATTGTTTTAAATTCGTTGAAAAGACGGAAAATTTACATACTTTAACTTTCCAAGTCTTGAGAAGATAAAGGTTATTTAATGTTTAATTTTAAAATCTGAAAATAATTAAAAAGTACAAGTATTTATTCACATCAAAAAGATTTATTTAATCCAGTTAATCTAAGTCATCAAAGGTACAAAGGATTAAAGTCAAAATTCGTTACATAATTTATACAAAAATCATCATCATCATCCGGATATGGATCCGCTCCCTATAAGGAGAATATGGATTTCACAAACTGATGGGCCGCCAGCTCCCGTGCATCCTCCCAAGTCAAGTCCAAGTCCCGCAGCTCTGACGCAAACTGCCGACGAATTGTCAACAGTGGACCACCAGGACGCCGAGAACCTGATGCCTTGTAAAATAGGCAAGCATGGTTTAGGCTCTCGGGAGGCATACGTAATAAATGGCCTGGCCAGCCGAAACGCCTTCGCCGGATGACACTAGATACCAAGGGTTCCTGAGTCCGTTGCCTCACTTCTCTGTTCCTTACAAAGTCAAACCACCGCTCACCTAATATTCTTCTAAGACACCTATTCTCAAAACTCAGAAGTCTGTTATTTTGGGCCCTGGTTAGGTGCCATGATTCTCAGCCATAGAGGAGAACAGGTGTGATGCAGGCGTTACAAAGTTTTTTTAAATATATATTTCTTATTTACATCAGATTTATTGATTTTTTAAAAATATTTATGAAAGACGTTAGTAAATCCATGGTATTTTTTAATTAGCAATGGCGGTTTGTTGTATTTTTTTAAATCTCTATAGTAAGTCAATTTTCAAATCAGATGATGCGTGTATTAAATACCACTACATTCACCCTCTGGATTATTTTCGAATAAATATATACAATAATAAATAGAGAGCCTTCGAACAAGAATTTCAGAGAAGTGACATTCCATACTTGAAAAATACTACCGTGTCTAGGTGTCTGGTTACCCACTACGTCACTCACTACGTCATCAATAGGCATCTACGTCATCACTAGATATCTACGTCACACGTTTCGTGTATTGGCCGAAATGCTGGAGTCTTTAGACGGCGGGATTTGATAATAAGTGGTGTTATGATATATTTTTAGAAAATTTGTATCGAAACTAGTGAATTCTTGTTCGAAGCAGAAAGCGGTTATTTCTAGAATATGTTTTTTTCAGAATACAAGGAGATGCAAAAAGAAAAAAAAAGGGGTGCAGTAGAGGAGTAGAGTACTCTTACTGAACAATTTTAATAAAATTATCGTGTAATGTATCAACCATTGATATCCCTGTTTATTAGTAAAAATAACAAAAATATTAGCACGTCTCCTTTCTTTTTTTCCCTGTTTTTTATTAGTATGTGTATTTATGTTGTTGTTTTAATATTTTTATTTTTATTCTGTTTTCAGTAAATTGTTCTATATTCGCCCGAAAGAAAAAACAGTACAAGGATAAATACCTAGCAAAGCACAACGCAGTCTTCGACCAACTTGATCTTGTGACGTATGAAGAAGTCGTCAAGCTACCTTGTAAGTACTCTTTTTATCATACATCCGAATAGTGATAATAATTATTATTTCCTTTATTTTATGTATGGGATTCTTAATACTTTATCGAAAAGTGAATACATTAAGAATTATTTATATCCCAACAGAGACAGTGAAAGCCCCACCCTTTCCCTAGACTGTTTTAAAGACTATTGAGTCTTTTTTCAGTCCAGCACAACTCTATCGATTTTTTAAAGCTAATCCGCGAAATTTAATAGATTCAGTTTTAACTGGAAAAAGCGGAAGAAAAGAAGGTTAAATACGCGACCAAATGCTTTCATTGCCCCTATCACTGTCTCGGGTCTAAGATTGTCATAAACACATTCACCCCAACCTGCTCAAGGAGCTGGCCCAAATTTACAGTGATAGGGATATTATTGATTTTACCCCTTTTTTAGTAGTTAGTTAAACCCATCCCGCCCAACCGCAGCCTCCCGCCGCCCCCGCCAGAGACAGAGAAACTCTGAAAACGAATGTGGGTTATCTAGGCGTTTACAGGGCTTATGACCTGTCATTGGCTGGGTTATTATTGGGTTAACCCAGCCATGACAGATCATAAGCCCTGTAAATGCCTAGATAACTCTATTGGGATGGGATATCAATAATATCTGATATCAGCCCAGCATGGGTATAATCCAGTAATTTCTGTACATTCAAAATGTTGAACATACAAAAGTATTTGTATACATTCAAAATGTTGTTAAAAACATTAAGAATTATTCATAAAAAAATATTAATATTAATATTTCATATGTGATACCCTGGACAGAAGCGTAAGAGCATTCTACCTTCGTAATAAAAATGATCATGATACACTGCACTTGTGTATTTGTCCTATGCACCAATAGGTATAAGGGAAATTTAGTAGTAGTAGTAAATATTGAGAGATGTAAATTTACAATCATTCCATCCGATATTATATCTATCGTAGTATGCTGACAGATCTTCTACTTTCACTGGCAGATAGCGGACTAATCTTATAAAACAGTACAGTGACGATGCACACTGATCATTTTACCTTCGTGTAATAAAAATGATCATGGATACACTGCACAATCATATTAATGCAGTGTCCTATGCACCAATAGATGCGGATATTAAAGCATAGTAATAGTAGTAAAAATTGAGAGATGTAAAATTTAAATTATTCATACAATATGTATAATAATAATAATAGTAATATCCATTATCGACAAAATTAAGAAGGTCTTTTTTTACGATGGTTTTGGTTATGTGCTAAACGAATGAGTAACGGAGAAATAACGCTAAAAGTTTAAATGCAAGAGTTTCAAATGGTTGTAGAAGCCGAGGAAGGCCAAAAAAGACATGGCTATGACTCGAAGTACGACAAGTACTTGAAAGTGGACATGTGAAAAGTCGGAATAATCGGCGTTATGGGCATGAGAAGATGTATGAATGTAGAGGTAAGCAAAGGAAGTATGTCAGGACAGAGTGGTATTGCGTAGATATCCTCTCTGCCTACCCTACGGCGAAATGGCGTGATGGTTAGTTAGTTAGTTAGTTTAATATGTATTTTCTTTTTTTATAGATTCATGCAAATTTCACCAAAATCGATTTGAGAATTATAGCTACTTTATACCTACATGTACGGCGTCCATATGTGCCGATAATTATGTTTCTAATTACACATTGTAGTAAAACACGTGAGTCAGAATTATATTATTCCTTTCTAGTACACGAATCAATTTCAGTTTCTGGTTTTGTTCCAGAAAGTTCTACAGAAACGTATTACAGTGTGGATACCATCTTGTATCGTTTCAAATTTTAAATACATTCAATATTATGCTGAGCAAGTTTGTCTTTGGTTCCCAAGTTTGAATGTGTTCTTACCAGAGACATGCTATGTAAATTAATATCACAAGTTCTTACTCTTATAAATATTGACAGTTGCAAATTTATTGACTCATCTGTCTTCTTCACGACTAGGTACCGAGGTACTTAGTTAATTTAGGTAAAACAAAGATAATAGATTGTATCATAATTTATACCGTTTCATAATTAATTAAATTACATGAAATAGTTCTCCTAACGTACAAATATAAAAATCAATATTTTTTTAGCTAACTTGCCCAACCTACGCGTGTTTTTTTATTGAGTTTTCGAAATCTATCTCTCATCGTTATACTTGTTTAGCAATCCATCAATGACGTAGTTTGAGATATTATTTATTATTCATAACACTTTGTACATCACCAAACACTATTTTTATTTTATTTTACTTTATTTTATTTTATTTTATTTATTTCGAATACAAACAGATGTACAGGTTAAATGAATATTTAAGAAATATATAAAATGTTTACATAGTAGGGCCTGCCATCCAATTATATGTATTCACTAAATAATACTGTAATAAAGCGACGACGGCTTGAAACCAAACTATATAAATAATAAATATACTATATATTAATATAAGATACATATGAACAAAAACAAGGAGATAGTGAAAAGGAAAAGAAGGAAATTGATAAGGAGTGGTAAAGGATGATTGAAGGAAAGTGAGAGTGGAAAATTGCATTTGATTGAATGATTAAATGAATTATGAATGAAAAGCATGAATCAAGCCTATTAATTCTCTTCTGTACATATTGTATGGAGTGTTAAATATATCAAGACTATTAAATTTTTTGTTAAATGTTTCACATATACGAGGGGATCGTAGAATTGTTTCCGATTTATGGTTTTAAATTTACGAATATAGAAAATATCAGAGAGTCTAGTTGGCCTGGAGGGGACACGGTAAGCAAGTAGATTAATGAGTTCCGGGGAATCGAATTTATTATTGACAATTTTATAAAGCAGGATCTGATCAAACATATCTCTTTTGTGTGCTAATGAATCAAGGTTATAAAATTTTAATGAAGCTAAATAATTTGGAAAATACAAATGAAATTTGTATTCTAGTTTTTTCAGGAATTTTTTTTGAACACTCTCGATTCTATTAATATTTAATTTATAAACAGGAGACCAGATAGCAGTGCAATATTCAAGATGTGGGCGTACGTATGTTATGTAAAGCAATATAAATGAACCTAAGTTTTTAAAAGATTTACACAGCCGCATAATAAATCCAGTCATTTTTGTATGCCTTGTTGATTATATGTTTCTATATGACTATTGTAATTTAAGTTTGAGTCCAAAATAATTCCCAAGTCACGTATTTCGTTTACTATATTTTATTTTGTTTGTATTACGAGTGAAAGATATTTTGTAACATTTAGACACATTAATATAAAGTTTGTTTTCAACACAGTAATTCGATAATGCATATAAATCTTGTTGTAATTTTGCACAATCATCTCTACACTTTACTTTAAGGTAATTTTTTTTATCGTCAGCATAACAAAGGTAATGGGCATTTTTTGAAACATAATTGAATATCATAAATATAGGCATTAAATAAGAGTGGCCCGAGGTGTGATCCCTGTGGTACACCAGACGGAATGGAGATGAAATCAGATTGATATCCTTCAATCATAATTGACTGAAGTCTATTATCTAAGTAAGAGATAAACCATCTGAACCATACAAATGGATGAACAACTTGGATTCTTGAAGTCGTTGACACTGACATGACCATATTTATTCTTTAAATCCAATATTTTACATAATAACTGTACCAATTAGGTTTTTTTAAGTAGACATCATAGACAAGACAAAATGGTTCACCGGGGTTTAAACCAAATTGGTATCCATGGACACTATCTATCATCTTAGTGATACGATACTGCAAAAAATATTACTACCCTTCTTTATCTACACCCAATGGTGCATAGGGCACTGCATTGATACACAAGTACTGCAAAACAGTGCTCAAAAAGATAGGAAAGTAGACGTAGTAAATTTTCATATGAAATAAATAATTCAATTCCTTTAAAATAATGCTAGATTTACTTTTTAAGGCCAAACAAATTTGTCATTTTTGACAAGTTCCTACCACAACGGTTGAATATTTCGTACCGAATTTTTGACGAGCTTGAATGGATTTTTCATTTATAAGTATAATAGAAATACAAGTTCATTTTATTAAGAATCACTGTAAAACCTTACATCATTGCTTTTGTTAGATAACTTTACGCGAGATAAACGTTGAAATGACTTAAAGCTTAAAAAAATTAACACCACATAAAAAAACTTGCCAATGCACTATAAACTATGCCTATAAAAAAGTTTAAGTTTATCGTTAAATAGACAATGAATGGGTTGTTACAGTTTTTTTTTCGATTGCTAAAAATTCTCTTGAGAGCAAAGTTGTAAAATTTTACACTTCAATATTGAAAATTTTAAGGAAAAGTCATAATATATATGTTACTCTTCTCAATTCAAGTATATTCTTACTTTTTTCTCGCTGTCTTTGAATATAAAGTTTTTTTAAACATAAATAACGCACCCTTCATAGAGTTTTCAACACTCTTCCATAAATAATTGCTCTTTCCTCTAAGTTTTTTAATAGTGACAAGCTACACCATTTTACTTGTGAAGTTATAAGCCCTACTTCTATTTAAGCACCAATTTTTCAAAGATTCTCTTACAATCCATCTAGTCCATAGCCTTTACCAGCCTACGCGGAGTTTTAAAACATAAAAATGATAAAACGCTTATTTTCGGTCATAGAAATACGAAATTTGTCGCAAGTAACAACTGTCTTAAAGTATTACTATCCACATTATTTTTAAGATGAAGCATCCCTTTTTGAAGCTTTTTTGATGTTTCACAACTGTTGTTGTACGGGTTTTCATTATTTATTTTCTGTTCTGGCAAAAAATAAAACACTGAAAGTTTCGTGAAAAGTGAAATTGTGTTTTGAAGGCTTACCAACCCACAACAATAAAAATATTTATTTCAGACTTTATCTTTTCTTTTTTGTTCGAATAATATTATGGTGTTTTTTAAATTTTAATAAGCAATATCTGTGAAAAAGGGAAAATTTCGATCCAACCAGGTTTTTAAAAATAGATATTATCACACTCTTTCTTTTCTTTCTCCACGTTTGCTCATATGTGGAGCATGTGGACGTCATTAGATACCTATAGGTGACCGTATTGCCGTTCAAGAGCCCTTCTCCCACTTCAGTCCCGCGTCCACCAGCTCTGCCGAGTACATCCGGAAAATTTTCATCTCTCCTGTCATCTCTTCTCTCTGTCAAATCCATGCTTCATGACTGAGGATGATGATGCTGCCGATTCCAGGCATAGCCAGTTTCCGGTGGCTCACTCAACCTGGAACCATGCTACTCTGTGATATTTTAATCAATGCTTGTGTATTATACTCGTATTTCAATTTAAAAAAAACCAAGCTAAATTTGAATAAGAATATCCAACAAAACCATAATTTTAGCTAGCTTGAAACGCTTTAGTTAGAGGTGGATAAAAAAATATTTTTTATCGTTATACAGAATTGCGCCATAGACGAATTAAATAGTACCACAAACAATGGTCTTGTTAAAATGTAATTGAGACGAGTTAGTTGAAACAAAAGGGTTTGATTGGATGTAGAGTACGTGGAAAGTATTTGTGACGTATTTTGAAAAACATTGGTTTGCTTTTAAATAAATTCAGAAACTCTTGATTGCAAAGGACCACGTCCACGAACAATAAAATGAAAAGCTAGTAAAAGGGATTTGGAAATAATTCAATTTGCTTTTGAAGCCCTAAAAGGGATAATCTGGAAATGGACCCAAAGAAAATAATATATCATAAAAGATTTGGTTGATTTTACATTTCTTAATTCCAACACAAATAGTCAATTTCTAAATTAATAAGGCTTTGGTTTTGATTAATTAGCATATCTAGTTTTCACAAATGATGTACTATTTATAACATATTAAATCAGTAAACTAATGCGAGTTAGTAAAAATTTAGAAAGTGCTTTTGGTAAAAATATATCTATTTTATATTTATATATATTTTTTGTATTCCATCAATAAGAAAAGTAACAGCAATAACTATATATTACAGTGGAATGGAAAAAGTTACTAAGCGACATAACACGTACAAAGGAAAATGTTATCAAGTGACATTATATTACTATGTCGCTTAGTATCGTTTTCCCTTGCACACATTACGTCGCTTAGTAACTTTTTCCTTTCCACCGTCGATACAAGCTTCGTACAAGCTTGCTTAACGAGCAAAAAAAAAACAGAAAAGCCATACAGTGGATAATTTATACTAAAAACACGTTGAATTTTCTTCGATTCCTCTAATTTTGAGCGGTTTCGGCGGTTGAGATCACATAATACATTTTTTGTCCCAACTTTTAACAATAACATGGCGCACTTTAATTCCTTATCTCGAATGTTAAGAATGTACAATGACATAGAAAAACATTTAAATATTGATGTATTTAATGATAGATGTGGTAAATTCAAGAGGAACTTGAAAATTTTTTGTAACCTCTGATCGAAAATATTAATGCAAGCTACTTAAAGCTTTTTAAACCTGTAAATTGTGTACGAGAATAACAATGCTGTGTAATTCTGTAATTGATGTGCAATAAAACCGTGTATGTAATTATTAGGATAAAATGTAAAATGATGGATATTGTCACATTGTAGAGTTACCTGTAATTAAATAAATAAATAAATAAATTTTTAGAAGTTTACCATAAATTAACAACCGTGACCTTGGACTGGCGCTGAAGTGTAAGACTGATCACCTTGCCTTCATGTAACAAATTAACAAGATTCATTGCACTCGGTGTACCAATGCAATATCATATGCACCATGTAGTAGTAAATTAAAAAACAATGTAAATTAATGAACATGTCGCAGGTCTAATGAAGAGAGGCCCCCTGTAAATGCCTTAATGTTATTTACCATTTTTAGGCAAATATACGCCTATGCATTATTATTAGTGTAAGTGACATTCCATACTTGAAAAATACTTCCGTATCCAAGTGTCTACTTACCCACTACGTCATCATTTGGAATCTACGTCATCACTATACGTCTACTGTGTATTGGCCTAAGTGTTGGAGTCTTTAGACGGTGGAATTTGATAATAAGTGGTGTAATGAAATTTCCTAGGAAGCGTATATTTTCAGAAAATTTGTATGGAAACGCCCCTTCTAGTGTATTCTTGTTCGAAGAGTGTTATATTTCAGCTCATTTTCTGTATAACAATACATGGGTTTCATCTGTTTTTAAATTGGACTGTACTTTTATGGGTTATCTCTTCCGATTCTCGGCGAGACGACTTTTTTTATAAAACGACACTGCCATAACTGTTACAAATTCTCTTACAGATGTATGCGTTACGAGACAGTGCAATGTTTTAATAGCCAAATATCGTGGGCTCGTTGCCAAATAGGTTACAATTCTGAAATCGTTGTGTTTTTGTTACAACAGATTCATTGAAATTTACCTTTTTATTTTTTAATCGCTCCGTGGTGAGGTGATTAGCGCATTGGCCTACTATGCAAGGGCTCAATAGGGTTCTTCCCGATAACATGAATATCCTTGAAAACGTTGTAAATATATTTTTAAGTATATTTTTACAATTCCAACGATGTAAAACACAATGATCAAAAATGTTGTTTTCATTTATAAATTTATGTTTCAAAAACACGAAAATACGAATGATTTTTAACGCCCGTTATTGGCTAATGACGTCATACCCGTCCACAGTGAAAGGCGTGAAATTTATTCCGTAGTGAGCGCCTATATTGCTGTGACGTCACACCGCATGCGCGCCAAATGGAGGATTTTGCGAGCGATTTGAAAAAGCACTTTTTCAAACCGCGCTAGAAAATTCATATGACATAGTAAACATTTTTTAAAAATTCCCTTGATATCGTAATTTTTCAATATTTTTTTAAAATAAAAATAAAAAATCGGGAAGAACCCATTTCCTGGCAGGGTCAATATAAAATATTGATTTACATGTGGTTTTCATATTAATATTTCATGTACGATACTTTGGTCAGTTGCTCGATCACAGATCACTATCGACGCGGTAATAAGCGACGTGTGATAACGATTTCTTACCATGGATGTTTAACGTTTTCGCCATCACAATGGAACACGCGTTAAAAATTATCAGAATTGTAAAAATATACTTTAAATATTTATAACGTTTTTAAGAATATTCGTGTTTTCGGAAAGAACCCTATTGCTGTTCAGATGTATTATTTTAAAATTATTATGTCTTTAATAAAAAATAATTTGTAAAAGTAGCCATTTGAAATGTACGTTTACTGGAATTGCACACTTCCGTTATGGTTTCACTATTTCCTCATATTAAAATCGTCCATTCATAGGTTTATCGCTTTATTTAATATCGCGAACTTGAATATATTGGTTTTGGATTCCATACTAAACGTTCATCTCATCGCTTTCTGCAATTCTAGTTGTACGGTTTTTCTAAGCCCTGCGTTTATATGTTTATAGCTTTTAAACCACTTAAATTTAAAACTTAAACTTCAATTTTAAGCTTATCGAACCCTGTCAATAATTATTATTTAGATATTGTAAATTCAGAACAACTATTGATTGTACAGAGATAATCTAGTTGTATGTAATATCCGATAATATTTTGTTTAAGTATGTTTCTTTCTAAGGACCCAATAACTTGAGTAGTAGTTTTAGTATTAATATACTATTTGATAAAATTTAGTTGATTCAGGAAAATTGTATTTTAATAACCTATTGTATTTTAATAACCTATAGCATATTTAAAATAGCATAAACTTATTCAAATCCCAAATTGTAAATCATAAATTTAAATTTTCAGGCAAATATAGTAATTACATATCTTTTCAATTATTATAATATTGTACATATCTTCTCTGAGACAGGTGCGCAAAACGCCACCTAGTAGAGAAGATATCAATAACAAATTAGTTTCACACACCATCTGTAATGAATAAGATATGTAATGTTAGGGACCATAATAAACAAAAATAATAAACAAAATAAACAATCTGTGTTCACATAAAGAATTAATCTGTCTTGCATGTATTATATATTATATATTGGAAAATTATTATCTTAAGGGCTTTTACGATGGTTTGGTCATGTGGAGAGAATTAGTGATGAAAGAACGGCTAAAAGAAGTTTAATGGATGTAGAAGCCGCGGAAGGCCGAGAAAGACATGGCTTGGCCGAGTACGTCGAGTACTTGAAAGTGGTCAAGTGAAAAGTCGGAATAATTGGCGTATGTGCATGAGAAGATGTATGAATGTAGAGGAAGCAAAGGAAGTCTGTCAGGACAGAGTGTTATGGCGTTCTATCCTCTCTGCCTACCTCTACGGGGAAATGGCGTGATGGTTGGTTAGTTAGTTAGTTAGTTATTATCTTCGTGTCTAAAGTAAAGTTAAGTATTGAAATTCAAAACAATTAAATCTTTCTACTGAAATGTGTGAAATATTTTAATAATATTGAAATGAAACTAGATTTTTGTTTTATTTGTTTATTTTTATGTAGTGACAATTCTTTCGCTTTGTTGGAGCATTTTCAAACTTAACATTTATAAGGTATATTTATATGGAACCGAAGATTACTTACTGCAACTACATAATCATAATTGCCTCTTGAGATATCTTTAATGTTCCAAATATCTTTTTCTAGATTATTTTTCGTAATACCGCAAAGAAAAATTTCCGATCTCTACTTAGCGATAATCGGCTCTCAAACATACGAGTATAAGGCTATTTTTTAAAATTAATTATTTACTGTTAATACGAACAAATTACTAAGTGATTTTTACCTTTCTAGTGTCGGATCCAGCCTTCCACAGGAAGACGTTGGTTCTGCTAGGAGCTCATGGTGTTGGAAGACGTCACATCAAGAATACCCTCATAGCCAAACATCCTGATCAGTACGCCTACCCAATACCACGTAAGTATAGTTTTTTTTTACTTTTAACAACTACCCAATAACACATAAGTTTAATCTTTTTTATTTTTTACAACTTCCACATAAGTAAATTCTTTTTTACTTTTAACAACTAATTAGACGATACTCTAACAATTTACGTGCACTAAAGATCAGTCGATATGTTAGATCAGAGTAAATTTATAGACGATTATTTGTATTTCTTTTGCCATGATTCAGAAAGTCCATTGTTTTTAGTATATTCTCAAAGTAGTTACAATTTCCTTTATAATATCCATGTATATTAGTACGCGTAAATATTTTTTTACGGAACAACGTTTTTACTTTTACAAAAAATACTTGTCACCTTTATGACTATCCATTAAATTTTATATATTGGTATGAATAAAAGTTCTAAGTTGGTCAATATTATATTTTACAAATTAATTCATACTTGAACACACATTTTATTCAGTTAATATAAATTCTGTTACGAACTATTTCATCGGTATTGTTTTCTTTATTTATGTTTTCCTGTGACATGAAACAAACGAAATAAATAATCAAACATTTATTGAGGTAAAAATGTTGTAAAATAACACCTTTACATTTCCTCTATAATGCCAACGCAATTGAAAACAGCATCTAACAACCTAGCGTCTAAATTTAAAGCTATAGACCCTAGATCAACCCCTGTATTTGAAAAATGTCCAGTTTCTAGAATTTTCTAGAATAAATTCCAGAAACTACTGGCCAAGGTGGTAAAATTGGTTTTATTCTCAGGGTTAAGGATACGACCTTTTACAACAAAATTTAAGGCGATCGAAAGGAATTCTGTTTTACATAATTTCATTTTGCGTAGGTAGGTAACTGTATTTTTATTCGAATTTCATGCTAGATTTCTTTTCCCGTAGCGTACAAGATTCCTAAATTTTGTAGAATAAAAAAAATTGAAATTTGTCTTTTAATACGCACTGAACAAAATCGAGAGAAAATCGCTCTTAAAAATACTGAAGATTAAAGTGTTATTACGATATGCTAGAAATCTCATCCTACGATAAAACGATTATTGATAAGCCAGGCTGTGAACTTTGCGTGGGTGTAGGTACAATATTTGAATAATCACGGTTCATATTCGGTTTATAAGTCAGTTCCAAATGCAATCTGCGGTGGGGAAACTTGAAATCAGATTCGATTAAGAACAGGAATCGATTGAAAATGAATTCGACTCCTACGTCTTTAAGTATTATGTAATTTCAGTAAAACCTCTATGTATTACAAGGATCACAGTATACATATATATAAAACATTACGTTATCAATTTTTGGTTTACCTCATATTAATTCTCTGAAGTCAAAACGAAAACCGCTATTTTCTCCAGTCCGCTTTACTTTATCTTGAGATTCTGAAAAATATAAATTATCGATTTCAAATTATAGGCGGTAGGATTCTACGTTCTAGACTTGAAAATTAGCTTTAGTGGTTAGAAACTCTCATTAGTTACTAACACAAACACATCAAATATGTAGGTACCTACCGGTTTCAAATTAAATGTTACATTTCAGGATTTTGAAAATTATACATTGTGTTTGAATCAATGTTTTATACGTGGTGTAACAAAACTCGATGTACAAGCGGGAAACCAGTGAATCTACATCATATTTAGAGTCCATTCCGTGGATTTTTTTTTTTTTCGACCCATAGTTTTCGAGAAAATTGAGTAGGTACAAAGTTGATTTTTTTGGATAAATTTTTGCAAATTGTTATCAGATATAATTTATTTAGTCAAATTAATAGTAATAAATAATACAAAATAAAAAACCTCATTTTAATAAGAATTTGTGCAATTGAATTGCTTAATCTGAGGTATTAATGAAAGCTTTTTTGAGAAGGAAAAAAAATTTTCAAGCTCAGATTAAAAAGTCATATCGATACCTTAATATGCAAATTGTTTAACTCCAAAATGGTTACTTTACAGGGCGGGTAAAAACCAAAATGGTGGAATTGCCAAATTTGCAGCGTTGCCAATACTAACGTGGCAGTTACCCATTTTTCTTAAGGTGGTTTTTAGAGAATTTGTAATAATGTTGGACTCGGCCCATTTACTTAGCACGTGTATTGAAATACAGACAATAAAATGCAGTCATAAAGTCATTTTGTCAAAAAATTGAGTTAATTCAAAAAGCAAATAAAAATTGGAGAGACATCTTCAGGCGTCTTCTAAGTAAGTAATTAAGTTCGGATGAACCTACCTACACCAATAAAGTTAGATTGCCAAAAAATGCTTATCTATCTTCTCAACAGATGTCACCATAGGGGAAAAAAAAATATTGAAAATCTGTCGAAATACCAACTCGCATGTGGATTCTTCTGTACAAACTCAACATATATACACAAGTTTCAAAAAAATTTGTCATACATGGTTGTCAGATGATGGGCGGAATGGGGAATGTTGTAATACATCAAGTGGCCACCCAGCCAATGACAGGCCATAAGCCCTGTAAACGCCTAGATAACCCACATTCGTTTCCAGAGTTTCTCTGTCTCTGTTGAGATATCAATAATATCTGATATCAGCCCAGCATGGGTATAATCCAGTAATTTGTCTACAAGTATTTGCATTCGTTCAAAAATTTGTTGTTACACTATTTTACCTTAAAGATGATCGTATTGTAAAAATGCCTCATAACTGAGGATGGTGATGCTGCCTGACTTCTGACTCCGCATGGCTCACATGTGGACTACCTCCCTCCACCTGGAACTAATGCTGCTCTGCAGGCTGCAAACCACTCCATGTTCTCGGTTGACGTCCACGGACCCTTATTATACATATTTCTTGGACCCATAACCTTTTGAATGACATACTTTGTGATTATTATGTTACAGATACGACCAGACTACCAAGAGCCGATGAAGAGAATGGAAGAAACTATTACTTCGTCACTCACGATGAGATGATGGCGGATATTGCTGCTAACGAATATTTGGAGTATGGTAAGTTACAAACAAAAATATTTTATTTAATTTACGCAGCTAGCATAACAGCAACTTATGTATTTTGAGAATTGATGTACCCATGAGATTTGAAAAGGTGCGTCGATTTAAACCGAAATAGTTATGTGCCAGTAAAATTAATGTAATTATCAATGTTTTTCTCTAATATTGCAAATTTACATATAGTATGTCAATATTATTATAAAATAATAATATTTTTCATCACACATTGTGCAATATTATTTATAAAATAATAATGTTTTCATCTTTGCATTGCGAAATAAATTTTTTTTGGTATTGGTAACGAAAATTTAGGTTCACAAACATTTAGGTACAAAATCACTCGCAAACGAATGGAGGCGGTTTATTTAAAAAATTAAAAAATAAGAAAATAAAATATAGGTATACAAACGAGTGGAGATGGGTAATTTAAAAAAAACATATATTTTTATTATTTTAGGTAGTAAACTGATAGTGAAAAATCCCTAGTCTTTTACATAAATGTAGAAACTCTGTGTAGGTACTCACATTTGATTCTTTGGAAAATTTGTATTCACTCAAAGGTGTACTACGGCTTAAAAAGCCTCTTTTGCGATTTATTAATTTTGTTAGCTTTAATTCCAAACGTAAAAACCAATATCATTATATCAAAGTATCTGAAATAAATATTTTAATCCCTAATTATCAAATATTTTACTCATTAGAATCTTAATAGATTCGAGTGGGAATAATTTCACTCGCAAATATTTTGTATTATTATTTATTATTTACTAATTATTAAGTTTACATAAATATTTTTTGTCCCTTTCCACACATTGCTAAGCTGAAGTTACCTTTATTGATTTTGTAAATAAGTAATTATAGCGTTAATACCTAGTCATATATAAAATCATTTTTCACACATAATAGGTTTATATATATTTTTAGATAATTTGAAATACCAAATCTGTCATTCATCAACTTTTCAAAAATACTTTACATAGAAAATAATTAATCAAGAAAGACTTGAAATTCTGAAAATTGACATGGAATAAATTGACTGACCCACAATGCTCATTACCCAAACTAAGTAATCTGAGTATAGGGGAATGAACATGGTAGTTAGTGCTACCAATTAATTTTTGAAAAGCAAAACCCAATTGGTAAAATAATTTAATAACAAAACAATGTCTTATGCAACAGTACCTATGTTTGTTTTTATCAATAAAATCTTAACTCTCTTCCAATTCCGTTCCCGATATTTTCAGTCTTAACACGTGCTGATTTCGATTGCTACCTTATGTCCCTGTATTGGTCGAAACCAGATGAGATCTTTCGTTAATTCAAATTTAACCGTTTTTATTCATGATTCTGTACATATTGGGTTTATTTACGGCAGTAAAGTTCGTTTCAACCGCTTTTTTTAGGGCTAAAATTGCGAAATACCAATATCTAAAGTACCTTCCAACCAGATGCCGAAATTTCTTAAAGGAACTCCCCTGTTTTTATCGTGAAATGTTATTATTTATATCTGCGGTAAAAATGTTTAGTACCGACGTTTTATTCGTTAAAAACAACATTTAGAATTAATTACTTCAGTATATTTTTCTGACCAAACTTTTTCAGACTAGATTTAACTGTAGATCTGAAACTTATTACATCAGTAGCACATATACCGTAAATAGAAGTGCTTTAAATTTTATTTTTAACAGCATCCTTATTTGAAACATTTTCCATATTAATTTAATGATTTGAACAGCGTTGCTTTTGTAGGTCCATCAATAAAATAAAAATAAAATAATTTCGACCAAAAAAAAATTGTGTTATAATTAAAGCAAATGTGAGTTAAAGTTTTTTTTTTTTTATCTGTGCAATCTTATGATATTTGCACATATTTCAATTTGTAAATACTATTTTCAATAGAGCCTAAGCGGCTTGTGCTTGAAAATAGGAATCGAGTTTTGTCGAAGTGGGGATTCGAACCGACGATCTCTGGACTCAGAGACCACGACGCTACCCCACTGGGCTACCACCCATTCCACGCGCTATTTCGTAATGTTCCCATTGAATAAGGATTTGAAATAAGAAAAACCACAATGTTCTCAATGTACTTTTGTATTCTTCGAAATATTGGGCAGTTATATAAATTGAAACAAAATGAGTTAACTTTGAAATTTATATCGATCGAAAATTATTTATTTAATTTATTTATTCAATGATTTACGGTACGGGTACCTTTTACATTTTTTCATTAAACATTAAAGATTAATATTTTATTACATTAAACGTTAATATTTTCCTCTAAAATATATAGATATGTCGCATTGTATGGAAACATAAATATTTCCAATATTTCCAATATTGACACAAAAAATTTCATTGAAAAAATTTTTTTAGGCACCCATGAAGATGCTATGTACGGTACCAAGCTGGAGACCATCCGAAGGATTCACGCAGAAAGGAGAATGGCCATCCTCGATGTGGAACCCCAGGCCCTCAAGATACTGAGGACTGCTGAGTTCGCGCCGTATGTTATTTTCATCGCTGCTCCAGCCCTTCAGAATATTAATGATGTAAGGGAGTTTTTTTAAAGATTACTTTTCGGTAATGATGTAAAAATATGTCTGGATACTTATGAATATAGAAAATGTCTCCTGTAATGCAACACGTACGTCTCTAAATCTCCATCGATTAAATTATAAACATCGAAGACAAGTTCGTAAAATCAATCTAAACTGTGACCAGAACGACAATGTTTGTTCAGACCATATTCTGAACTAAGCCTTTAGCCTTAGATGAGTCAGTGAAAAAAACATTACTGTGGCTCAGCCATTTTTATTTGGTTTATTAGGTAGCATAGTAACTCCTTTTGTAGAATAAGTTGAAATTCAATTCATTCTTGCACACAAGACTACATTATCTATCTAAATTCATATATTTTACGTTAAAAAAATCATAGAACCAGTAATTAAGAATATGGACACTAAAGGATCGATCCCACCTCCACCCGCGACTGTTATAAAGTCCTTGGGGACTCTCTGTCAGTCCGCTATTTTATGCAGGACGTTAAATTTTTGTTGTTGCAAATGCATAAGCAAATTGCAGGGCCAAAGTTTCCAAGTGAAGTTAAGTCAAGAGGGCGACAGCATCGATCAAGTCAAAAGATAAACACGATGCCGATAAAATAACAACGACATAGAGGAGACCATCGCCACTCTGGAGTCGGCCATCGAGCGCGTCCACACCACCCCGCAGTGGATCCCCGTCAGCTGGGTGTACTGACCCCCGTGCGATAGCGCCGCAGCCGCCGCGGCAGCCGCGCTACTGCTTGGGGACTTCCACTACCTCTAGATCGTACAGAGAAACCGTGTCTGCGCCACCTACTTGCTTAACAAATAGATCCCCGTCAGTTAAGTGTACTGACTCTCGTATGTGCTTTTTGGAGACTTCTATAACCTCTAGATACTGGCAAAGCAACCCTGTCTGCACCACCTAACCTAACCTAACCAACAGTGGATCCCCGTCAGCTGGGTGAATTTACCCTCCTGCGTGCTACTTGGAAACTTCCACTACCTCTAGATCGTACAGAAAAACCCTGTCTGTCACATACTCGCCTAACCAACAATGGATGAGCCAGGTGAACTGACTCTCGTGTGTGCTATTTGGAGACATTCGTAACCTCTAGATCGTACCAAAGCAATCCTGTCTGCACCACTTAACAAATAGTAAATCCCCATCAGCTGGGTGAATTGACCCTCGTGCGTGTTACTTGGAAACTTCCACTACCTCTAGATCGTACCAGAAAAACCCTGTCTGCACCATCCTTTTCTAAGTTGTACCAGCTAAACAGTGGATTCTCCAGTTGATTCCCGTCAGTTAAGTGTAGTCAAACCCGTGCGTGCTTCTTAAGAATTTCTAAAATATAGATTTTATAAAATATAATCTATAGAAACCGTACCAGTTTAGGAAACCTGACTGCACCACCTTTTCTTAGTTGCTCTGTGAATCCCTGACTCCCGTGCGTGGTTCTTTGGGACTTTCGCTAACTTTAGACCCTACCAGTCGAGCAAACTTGTCTGCCCTAATTTTTCTCAATTGTATCCAATAAGCCATTAGTAGATCCCTATCGGCTGGGTGTATGCACTGATCAACATTTCTTACTGCTTACAAAAATTTCCAAATGTAAACCGTACTCATCTCTTCACACCAGCTGCTTTAATATCGAGGGAATGAGAAGTACCTACTCTTCTTCCAATAGAACTGCCAATACTTATCGTAATACTTGTGCCAGAAACTAAACTTCACGCAACTAAAATCATTTTTTTTTGTTAAATGGTTGAAACAGTAGCACTTCTTTTCAACTTACGACCACAATAGAACCTGCTGGACGTGTCACCATCTTGTATATCAGTTAAGCTAACTGAATCTTAACATTCCTTGAACACTTTTTTCGCAATTGCTTCCCAGTATCTGATGCACCAACAGTAAAGGTTGAACCAGAAGCCTAATTACACTCCTGCACGAGTTCACCAGATTTATCAGGTCATTTATGAGCTAAATCAATACAGTACAAGGTACAAGCTACTTTTACAACCCTATTTACACGTACTAAAGTAACTTCTTACTGCTGACACCCTTGCACCATATACCGGAAATATTAGTGGCAATAATTGCATCGCTGTATGTATCTGTTGCACTTAAAATCCCTATTACACCGATGATACTTTATCTAAAACTCTCAATCACCAATTCTTTTACCTTAAAAATAAGCAAGCAATTGTTTTACCACTCACCCAATTTATTTTACAAGCTGCATGTGTTACATTTGTGCAGGTTACTTTTTAAGACAAATCTGTCAATAGCTGTTTATTAAAATACACTAATTGTACCATACAATTACATCAACTTGCAACCACACCAATATAATACACCCTATGAATTGCTCAGGTTTTACATTCTACATAAAACATAAATATGTATAGACCCTGCGATGAATCCTCTTGTATTGTCTTACAAGACGCTTTTGTTGAAATATTTACTGGTTTATCAATACTAATTTTATGAAAAAATATATATGTACTTGATAGACACAAATACAAAATGTAATCGTAAAACAATTATTTTATCTCAAACACTTATTTTGAATACTTTAAATACGTACATAAATGCAGTATTTTGTTTTCATTTACATTAAACGTAGTTACAGGTGCAATTTATGAGTGTAAAATCATTATTTTATTTTGTTCACTGCATACTACAAACTGCTGACTTAAACTTTCTCATTTTCAGATGTTTTTTCCATCAATATTCTCGTAAACTGCTTACCCAAAGCCTACTTAATGTAGCATTTTTGTTGTAAAATAACATAATATTAAAATTACGTTATCCCTAAATTACTTGTAAAAATGGTTTAACAACAATAAATAAAAATCAAATTAATAAACCTTTTATGCTTAACTTGCCCTGCATTCGTTTTTTGTCTTTTGTTTAAACAAATATGCATATATGTATTACAAATTAATATGCGTATATCGTACATATATGTTTTTTTGTTGTTTATGGAATAATTTTACATAGAGTACAAAAGCAACATTCCGTTGTAAAGATGTTTATGTGTGTTTTTTTTTTAATTGTTGAATTTAATTTCTATCATCAATATATTTGTCTCAAGGATAAACTATTTTAAGTGTAAAATATAAAAAAAAACAGGTCAACTTTTGGTTTAAGAAATATCTAGTTTAAAATTAATAAAAATCCGAATTTTATCTAATGTAGAAAAATATTTACTCTGTTAAAATTTAAATGAATTCATAGCACAAATAAAAAAATCAGTAGACGAAATTATGTACTCAAACTGTTAATAAATGTAATTATACCTATATGAATTTAAAATCAATGAATGAAAATATATAATATAATATTCTACATTCAATAATGTCTACTATAGAAAAGATTATGTAGAAAAAATAATAATACTATTGTAAAAATAATTATATTTTTAATTAATACGTAATATTTTTTTCTTGAAACAAAAAAATTCACCTTATTATTGTTGTTATAAATATTATTATAAATCTGTTTATATGCACAGTTTTACGTCAAAAAATGTGATTTTTTAAAATAATTTGTTAGAAAGTAGTTTTACTCATATTATATTATTATTATTCTTCGAGTAATTTTCGTGTACTCAACAGCAATAAAAATAGAAAATTATAAAGATTGAAAAACAAGAAGTTAAATTGTAGGGTTCTTTTCCAAAACTGGCTATTCCATCATATAGACTTAGGGACGCAAAACACATTGGTATTTTTATTTTTTGTCTAAACGCTCTAATTTTTTTTTTCAAACGAACTATTTTTAAAAAATTCTTGCCAAAAATAACTATTTCCATTTTTTTACTATTGAAATTACAAACTCTGCCTAATCTTTTCAGGAAATAAAAGCACTATCACACCTTTTAATCATTTTTTTACTTCTAACAATATACAAAAATCGTGTTTCTTGAAATTATAAGAATGCGGAATTTGTCAGTTTTG